>CAUYQV010040908.1:0-20794 GCA_963574575.1 Galagoides demidoff
TTTTTTTTTTTTTTTGAGACGGAGCCTCAAGCTATCTCCCTGGGTAGAGTGCCATGGCATCACAGCTCATAGCAACCTCCAACTCCTGGGCTCAAGCGAGTCTCCTGCCTCCGCCTCCCAAGTAGCTGGGACCACAGGTGCCTGCCACAATGTCTGGTCATTTTTTGGTTGCAGCCATCGTTGTTTGGTGGGCCCAGGCGGGGGATTCGAACCCGCCACTTTAGGTGTACGTGGCTGGCGCCTTAGCCAATTGAGCCACAGGCGCTTAGCCCCTGGTTTGGTTTTGATGGGCTGTCCATGTGTAGGAATTTATCTATTTCTTCTAGTATTTCCAAGTCTTTGCCATGGAGTTGCTCGTGGTAGTCTCTAATGAACCTTTGGATTTCCTCAGTCTCAGTTGTAAGGTCTCTCTTTTCATCTTTTGTTCTTAGTCTGACCATAAGTGTGTATATTTTGTTTATCTTTTTTAAAAAACTAACTTGAAGGAAACCCAACTGTTTTGTTGATCTTTTGTATTATTGCTTCATTTTCATTTATTTCTGCTCTGATCTTTATTATTTCTTTTCTTCTAATACTTTTGGTTTGCTCTGCTTTTGTTTTTCTAGTTCTTTGAGATATGTCATTAGATTTATTTGAAGCTTTTCTATGTTTCTGATGTAGGCAGTTATTGCTGTAAACTTTCCTCTTATTATTGCTTTTGCTGTATCCTGTAGTTCTTGATTTGTTGTGGTTCCATTTTTATTTATTTGGAGACATTTTAAAGCGTCTTTCTTAATCTCTTCATTGGCCCACTGATCATTCAGGATGGTATTGTTTAATTTCCATGTATTTGTATGGTTTCCAATGTTCCTCTTGCTATTGATTTCTAGTTTTATTCCATTGTGATGGCTGGAGAAAATACTTGGCATGATTTCAATTTTTTTTTTTTTTTGAGACAGAGCCTCAAGCTGTCCCCCTGGGTTGAGTGCCATGGCATCTTAGCTCACAGCAACCTCCAACTCCTGGGCTCAAGCAAGTTTCCTACCTCAGCCTCCCAAGTAGCTGGGACCACAGGCGCCTGCCACAACGCCTGGCTATTTTTTGGTTGCAGCTGTCATTGTTTTTTGGGAGGCCTGGTCTGGATTTGAACCTGCCACCTTAGGTGTATGTGTCTGGTGTCTTAACCACTTGAGCCACAGGCGCCGAGACAGATTTCAATTTTTGGAGACTAGTTTTATAGCCTAAGATGTATTCCATCCTTGAGAATGATCCATGAGATCAGGGGAAGACTTTGAATTCCTCAGGTTTTGAATGACACTTCCTGTAAATATCTATTAGGTCCATTTGGTCTATAATACAGAGTAAGCCCAATGTTACATTGTTGATTTTCTGTCTGGATGATCTGCATCACACTTTTAACTTTATAAACCTGAAGTAATGAAAATAAAATTAATTGTTGACTGAAAAAGTTATTCCTACTAGCTGTTTAGTTTTAATCAGGATAAATCAAACTTCCTAGAGCTTGGTTTCTGTCTAATCTAAATCTCACAGCACATGTCATTAAATCATAGTCACTAAAACATAGGGACAATTTCCTAACTCTCAGTCAGACCACTTCACTTACAGTGCTATGGAAGAGTCTCTCCCGGAATGGTTAATGGCTTGAGATTTTTTTCCCCCTACTTTGTCTCTCCCTCCCCCCACCTTTCTTTCTTTTTGGCAGTCTCACTCTGTCACCCTGGTTACAGTGCTGTGGCATCATCATACATAGCTCACAGGAATTTCAAACTCTTGGGCTCAAGCAATCCTCTTACCTCAGCCTCCTGAGTAGCTGGTACTACAGGTGCTGACTATTGTGTCTGGCTAGTTTTTTCTATTTTTAGCAGACACCCCTCCCCACACTCCCACCCCTGTGCTATGACTATAGGCATGAGTTACCAAGTCCAGCCTTCTTTGGTCTGCCTTAAATGCATTCTTTACTCTCTTTGTTATGGCTTTCCATGTTAGATGTAAAGCATTCATTTAAAGCATTTTCAGAGGAAGAAATTCTGGAGAAAGAAAGTCTAAGACAGGAATGTTGGCCATTAGAATGTCCTTGGCTTTATGCCTCTTCTAGGAAACTTGATATCTTCAAATTTGTGCTTTGATTGCCTGATCTTCTTTCATTGCTTATTTTTCAGTTTGTCTTCAATTTTTGGTATAGCTGCTCATTCTCTTTATGAATCAAATGTAATGCCAAGTCTGTTTCAGGACACTGTGATTTCCTGGCAGGCATTATCTGTCTAGGTACTGCACTGCTGAGTGAGATAGCTGAAGACCAGCTGTGGTGCCCTTAATCATATCAATTTGGGCTTTCTTCCCGTGAGCTCATGTCCCTTTTCCACCTTGTTCATTCTGCAATTTGATTTCATGCTCCCTGCAGGCTAGGATGCCAGCCTGTTACTGTTTCATAAACTCTGGTAGAAGTTGTGAGACGCCTGGATGAGAAGCAAAGAACTTTGCTTGGAATTGAAACACAACCCAGCAGGCAGGATGAACATCATGTTCATGTCCTTTTTTCTTTCCCCGTCTGACCTAAGTCCCTGGGGGTGATGCTAGATGGACTATATCAGGGGTAGGAAACATTTCCATGTTGGAAAGCCTCATTAATTTAGCTACAATCAAATAAGGCTGCATTCAAGAAACTTCAATTAGATATGCAGTGTTTTATTCCAAGGGATATCGTGATCAGTAAGCTATCAGCAAGGATGTCTTGAGTGGAACCATCCATGCTCACTGTCCACTGCAATAATAGTGGCTTTGTTTCTGACAGTACTTGGCCTCTGCCACTCTGGAAACTAACTAGCAGCAAGGAAAACCACAGTTCACATTTTGTTTATTTATTTATTTTTATTGTTTGAGACAGGGTCTCATTATGTCACCCTGGGTAAAGTGCTGTGGCGTCACAGCTCACAGCAACCTCAAACTCTTGGGCTTAAGTGATTCTCTTGCCTGAGCCTCCCCAAGTAGTTGGACAGGCACCTGTCACAATGCCTGGCTTTTTTTGTTGTTGTTGCAGTTGTCATTGTTGTTTAGCAGGCCCAGGCTGGGTTTGAACACTCTAGCTTTGGTGTATGTGGCCAGTGCACTAACCACTGAATTCTGGGCACCAAGCCCCAGTTCCCTTTTTTTTTTTTTTTTAAAGCAATTCTGTTTTGTGAGCACAGAGAGTTGTGTGAAATGAAGTGGCTGCATACCATACAGCCTGTCCTCGGGTGGTACGAGGCATCTGAGCCTTCTGGAGAACTGCTTTGGTCTTTCTGTTGAGGCAGTGATCTTGGGTAGTATGTGATTGAGTTCTCCCAGCCCACAAATGCCTTTCTAGGCTTGGGTGAGCTTTTTTATCACCTGTTCAACTCTACAACAGTATATCTCAGACCCATGAGACACCACTTAGCATGCCACCTGGTTCCTCGGAGAGATATTTCCAAAGGCTGTGGTCTCAGCAAACTGAATGGGGTTTAGGACATACCAGAGTGGAGAAACATGCTTTGCTTCCCCACTACCTCTAACCCTACTTATAAAGTAAGAATTCACTGGGCTACTTTATTTGTAGGAAAGAGATTCCTGACTGTACCTACTACAGTCGGGCTTGGACAAAGTTACAAACAGAACTAGGACATAAACCAAAACCCTGATTGAGCACAACACTGTTAGATTATCTATGGAGATGGAAAATCTTGGAAATTAGACAATGATAACTGTAAAAAAAAACCCTCATGTCTTTATTGCTATGGTACAGTGGAAAAGGTTAGGAATAACCACTACGTTCTCTGAAAATGACAGAAGCAACTTGTCCATCTACCTCTGGAAGGTAGATGGGGAGTGGGAGAGGGGGTGAACTGTGAATTGTAGAGAAATTGGAAGAGGCCACTTCTTGTCAATAAAGGCAGATGCATATCAATTCATAAGAATGAGACTAAACAGATTGTTCAGCCTGATTTATTGGTAGACAGAAGTCATAGAATACCTGTGTCCTACTTTCTGCTGGCTAAACTGTCATGAGTAAGATCCACCAGGTTGTGACGTCTGAGTGCCAGCTGCTTGGCATAACTCCCAGGTGACGCAGGGATGCCCACCAATGACCCCTGTTTGCCTCTCTCCAATTTCCTCACTCCTTAACTGGCACCCCAGATGCTCCACGTGTGTTAACAACTGTGAGTTTTGGTGGCACCTACAAGAGGTGGTTAAAGCTCAAATTCAATCAGTCAGGTAATAACCCATCCCTAACCAAGGCTTACATCCTCTTACCACCTCTCCCTTGCTCTGTCACCATCAGCCCAGCTGATGAAGCCTCTTATCCTCTGGGAGTTTTCATTAGTATAAGCATTAGTCAACTTTGAACTATTATGCTTGATTTTAGTTGTGCCATCAGCACACCCGTCCAAATTCCCAGCTAGTAGATCTCTTAGGGCAGCGGTTAGCAACCTGTGGGTCACGACCCCTTTGTAACAATGAAAATACATCCTACATATCAGATATTTACATTACAATTCATAACAGTAGCAAAATTATAGTTATGAAGTAGCAATGAAAATGATTTTGTGGTTGGGGGTCACCACAATATGAGGAACTGTATTAAAGGGTTGCGGCATTAGGAGGAAGGACGAGAACTACTGACTTAGGGAGTCATTTGTAGAAGTCTTGCTAGGGTTGATCCACACAAGTGTGAAATCAAAGACATGTATCAGGAGAGACAGTCTTCCATGGGTCTCTAATGCTCCTACACATCTTGCTGGGTAAGCCAAGAATGCAGGTCCCTGACCCACCTTTACCCAGACCATCTCTTGGGATTGTGTTTGCAATAAGCAGCCTTGAGGAATGAGGTGGTTTCTCTCTAAGACAAAGAGCAAGACTGCATACTGCTTTCTATAAAGTAGAAGGTTCCCAAGGCTTGGTGTTTCCTTGCTGCGATTTGAATTCACTTTGTGCACAGAAACTACCTAGTCTAGGAGTGGAGAACCTGTGGCCTTCCAGGTCCTTATGTGCAGCCTTTTGACTGAAACCAAATTTTACAGAACAAGTCCTCTTATTTTTATTAATACATTTTTGTTCATCTTTTATATTTTTATTTTTTTAAGGAACATATTTAAAATACCAAAGAATAAAATAAGTTTCAATGAAATAATCCTCCCAGATCAACCAGAACAATTAGGACATCACTGAGCAATAAGATTGCTATGCTTATGATTTAGTAATTTTAACCTCCCCCATCTGACTGGCACCAGTACCAAAGGAGGTTGGTTAGTGAGCGTTTATGGGGTGGAGTACATCAGTCAGGTATCATCAGCTTTTGACAATGGTGTGCTGTGTTTGTTTTTGAGTGGAATTTGTAAATAGTTGCACAGTTTTTGTTTTGTTTTGTTTTTTGCAGTTTTTGGCTGGGGCTGGGTTTGAACCCGCCACCTCTGGCATATGGGGCCGGTACCCTACTCCTTTGAGCCACAGGTGCCACCCCTGCACAGTATTTTTTAATTCTGTCTGGTTAACAGCCCATCATGCCAAAGAAAACCAAGAGAACCTTGAAGAAAGAAAACAGATTTTTAAAAATAAGGATTGGAAATTGCAATATTATCTTGTTTCTGCAAAAAATGAGATGGTTTGCTTGCTTCTGATACTGCAACATCAACATTAAGGAAACTCAGTGCTCACCAGCATTCTAATCCTCGTAAGGGCCACAAACATTTTACACTAGAGGGAGAGGCACGAAGGGTTCTATTGCAGAAATTAAAAGTTCAAAAGCAAAAGCAAAGACAATTCATTTAAGCAGCAATAAGACCTAAAAATGCCACTGAAGCAATTTATAAAGTAGCTCATATACTCGGGGAAAAAGGGAAGCCATTCAATGATGTAGAAATTGTGAAACAATGGATTGTCAAAGTTGTGGGATGCTTAGACACTGATAACACTTCAAAGTACAAACAACTACCTCTTTCAAGGAGAACCATAACTGATCAGCAGCATAAATTAGCCTTCACCTTAACAAAACAACTTCATGCAATACTTCAAAAGGAAAATATATATTCTTTGGATGAAGCAACTGAAACTATTGACTGCACAGGTTGTATACTTGGGTCATAAAAGAAGGTTTGTTTTTTTTTTTTGAGACAGAGTCTCACCATGTCACCTTCAGTTGAGTGCTGTGACATCACAACTCACAGCAACCTCAAACGCTTGGGCTTAAGTGATTCTCTTGTCTCAGACTCCCAAATAGCTGGGACTACAGGTGCCTGCCACAACACCTGGCTATTTTTTGCAGTTTTTGGCCAGGGCTGGATTTGAACCCTCCACCTCTGGTTTATGGGGCCGGAGCCCTACTCCTTTGAGCCACAGGTGCCGACACTGGCTATTTTTTGGTGTAGTTGTCATTGCTGTTTTAGCTGGCCTGGGCCAGGTTCAAACCCACTTGCCTGGGTGTATGTGGCTATATCCTACCCACTGAGCTACAGGTGCTTCTTTTTTTTGCTACAAAGAGTTACTTGTGCACTCTTGTGAACAGAACGCAGGGAATAGATGTCTTCAACAACTTTCAAGATAAATGTGAAGTTGGATTGAATTTGGCAAATTTATGAGTGTATGTAGAGATGGTGCACCCTCCAGGACAGGAAAACACAAAAGGTTTATTGCACAGATTAAAAAACCTATTAACAGACCCCAATGCTCTCATTTCTTTTCACTGTATCTTGCATCATCAAAATCTCTGTGCAAAAGCCACTATTTGAAGCGACACTTTGCAACAAGTGGTAAGTATGGTCAACTATATTCATGCAAATGCAACATGGCATGCCAGCTTTATAACATGCTAAAGTTGACTTATGAGGTATTCGGAGTGTTTGCAGTATGTTGCCTATCACAGGGACAGGTGTTAGCCAAACTTGTATCTCTGTGAGAACAGATAGTTACATTTTATTATGAACAGAATCAGCAGTGTGATTTATTGAAAGAAGATTCAATAGGGATGAAGGGATGCAGCATTCTGTGTAATAGCACGTCAAATCGAAATGACTTGAATATTTCTTTGCAAGGTAAAACTAAGTCTATATATGATGGATGCAAACAAAACAAAACAAAACAAAGAATTTTGGAGAGAGGGCTTGGCGCCTGTGGCTCAAGTGGCTAAGTTGCCAGCCACATACACCTAAGGTGGCAGGTTTGAATCCAGCCCAGGACCACCAAACAACAATGACGGCTGCAACCCCAAAATAGCCGGGCATTGTGGCAGGTACCTGTGGTCCCAGCTACTTGGGAGGCTGAGGCAGGAGACTTGCTTGAGCCCAGGAGTTGGAGGTTGCTGTGATGCCTCAGCACTCTACCCAGGGGGATAGCTTGAGACTCTGTCTCAAAAAAAAAAAAAAAAAAAAAGAAAAGAATTTTGGAAAGAGCTACTTTTTAGGGGCAGGGGGTTTGAATCTGCCACCTCCGGCTTATGGGGCTGTTGCCCTACTCCTTTGAGCCACAGGCGCTGCCCAGGGCTGTCTTTTCTTCAAAACATTTTTTTCTTCAAAAGGAAATTTTGGATGAATATATTCCTGAGTTAGCAAAGAACACTGGTAAACATGATGATGTATGTGAGTCATTTGAAGAATACACAGTATTACAGACCTATTAATTGGAGAATACAATGAAAGCTTCACTGATTTTGACAAATGACTTCGCACTCAAATTAGCATTTCGGCATCACTAGTTGATAGTACCAAGGTTCCTAAAGTACTACACAATGAATTGATTGAGCTCTCAGTAGGTGACATTTTAAAGTCACTGATGCTGAGAAAGATCCACTTGAAATATGGAAAAATGCAGTAGAATACCCAAACAACATGCCCCCAAATGCTTTCTTACTTTCCAGCCACTTACTGGTGTGAATCTACGTTCTCCTACCTAACCCAAATTAAGACGTCCTTAAGGTCACAAATGACTCCTACCTACTTATCTAGAGGATCAAATTAAACCAGGACTTCCATGCTACAACCAAATATTCAAATGCTTTCCAACAAAAAGCAAGTACAATAAAGTCGTTAAAAGGTTGGTTAACTCTAAAACTAACAACTACTTTTTATTTTTTGGAACTATTAAATACATGGTAGTTAGATTTTCACAAAATGATGTATATTTTTAAGTGTCCTATATATGGAACTCTACTAAATCCTTACTCGATATTAATAAGTGAATGTGTCCTACTTGTGGTGTCCATAGACCTGATTTGAGCCACTACATTGTAGGTCGTTGTCCCTCACCCTTTTCTCACATCTGAGTCAGTTTATAGATTCAGAGCCTCTTGAATGAAGGGGAGAAAAAGCTGTGGCAGGAAACAATGCAGCATGGCCGTGAGTTTGAACTGCTGCTCTTCTTCCTTGCCTTCCTCTGAGGGCTCTGTGGCCGTTTGCCAGACTGATCATGCATTGTGGTAAGGAAAACACCGAGAATTGTCAGGTTTTACTGGATGCTGTCTCTTCATTGATGCTCTTTCCTGAGGCCCCTTTGTGCGGTGGGCTGAATAACGGCCCCCGCCATGGTCCACTTCCTCATCTCTGGAATGGCATCTGTAAGTATGTGACTTTGCAGATGTCATTAAGCTAAGGATCTTGTGATGAGATTATCCTGGATTATCCATGTGGAGCCAAAGTAATCATAAAGGTCTTCACTTTATGAGTGAGAAGGGTCAGAGAGAGAGAGGAGAGGAGAAAAGCAGAGGTTAGAGTGTGTTGTGCAGTCTTCATTCCAGACATGTGGCAGCCTCTGGAAGATGGAAAAGGCAAGGAAACTGATTTTGCCCTGGAGGTGCCAGAAGGAACACAGCCCCAGCAACCCACTGTAAACTTCTGACCTCCCAAACTGGAAGACTTTGCATTCTAGTCATGGCGTAACTTTAGGAATCAATGATGAATGGAGTTTTTGTCCAAGTCCATCTTATGGTAAGCCCAGTGGTCTGAGAACACACTCTGTACTATCCTGAGTAATGGTACAATCCCCACATTGGCTCTCTACCCATGGGGTGAGGGCTGTAGTAAGACAGGAAGGGCTAAGTGGAAGCTCTGGAATTGGCTCTACACTCCCTCAAAAGCAACATGGAATCCCCACTCCATCTGCCTACTAGTTTGGTGCAAAAGAATAATTTTGGAGGAGGACAATGGATTAATAGAAATTCGAATTCTAATTGCAGTCAATTTTGCTACAATTTTCCAATTGCAGTCAATTGATACATTCCCTAGTACCTAGTTCATAGCAATTGATCTGACACATTCTTTTTTCTAACTACCAATTAAGAAACACTACCAGGCTCAGTGCCCATGGCTCCGTGGTTAGGGTGCAGGCCACATACATTGGGGCTGGTGGGTTTGAACCCAGCCCAGGCCTACTAAACAACAATGACAACAGCCTGTAGTCCCAGCTACTTTGGAGGCCAAGGAAAGAGAATTGCTTAAACCCAAGAATTTGAGGTTGCTGTGAGCTGTGACACCACAGCCCTCTACCAACAGTGACATGAGACTCTGTCTCAAAAAAAAAAAAAATTAAAGAGAAAAAGAAGCACTACCAGATGTTATTTGTTTTCATCTAAAGAGAATAGGAGTACACCTTTACCATATTTCTTTAGGCCTATTTTAAATTTTTGGCTCTCTGTCATAGTCTGCAAGAAACCTAATCTTCCTTAAAGTCATCATTCCAGTCCACTCAGCTGAGGGGTTCATATTGTTGGACCTAAGGATGGGAGATAAACCCCATACAAATTCAGGATTTTACCACAATGTTGAAGTTTCTAGAGGTTCTCTTGTGGGTGGTATGCTGAGTTATCCCCTTTCAGATGAACGAAGAGTTAGTGCCTCTTGAATCTCTACCAAGAGGCACAGCATTTGATGGAGCCATTTGGATTCTGGAGGCAACATATTCAGCTGAATGTGTTTCCTGACCACTTGCTGACTAACCCACAATGTTTCAGTTTTGAGTAACAACCAGAGCCAGACAAGACCCTGCAGTGGACTCAAGCTTTACAGCTAGCTCCCCTGCCCTGGGGCCTTGCCGTCCAGGAGAGCTGTCTGTTTCCAGAGTATCTTTGGCTGATGTGATAGAGCCTCTGGAAAACCCCAACAGAGAACATCAGCTCGGACTTGCAGGGCTTTGGAGCAAAATCATGCCATTCTGTGAAGACAGCTATCCTCTTTTTGAGAAACAGCTCTTAAATGGCTCCCAATCCCTGAGAGAGAGGAAAGGAAACTAAGTTATCATCTGACCTCAGATGCTTACCATGATCTGAGTGTTTCTGGATTCATGAAGCCATGAAGTTGATCATGCATACCCGTAATTCAGCATTACAGGAATATTATAGTATATATGAGACTGTGTCTGAATGTGTCCGGAAGGTGTAAGTGAGCTGTCTAAGCAAATGGCTTAGATTCCTTTGGTAGTTACTCCCATGGTATCGACACCTCCTTTCAACTCACATTATGGTTTCATGGGTTTGGCTGAGAAAAACTGGCTTCTTTCTCAGATAGTTGGTTTCAAGATAGTTGTACATGTTGTACATGTATACTGACCTTAAAGTGTATTTGTTGATGCTAACATTGTATAATGACTATATAACTTAGATGACTGTATAACATGGATTGTAATTGAGCTAGAGAAGAAATGACCATCACCTAGAGAGAGCTAAACAGTGATTGGTAGGACTGCGTGTCTCTCTTTCTTAGGAAAAACATGGACACACCTCCGAGGGTATGGGGCTAGTAGCAGGACCTGACAGATGAGATTGTTGTGGTTTGCTAGTATTTTAAATATCAGTGCAGGAATATGTATGCATGCTGAGCTTCCTAGGGGCTGCAATGTGTCAGCTGGTCTGTTGTCAACTTGTTACCACTGCTGCCCTCTTCTGTGGGACTCTGGCATCACAGAGGAGGAGCCTGGAATTACATGACTCCATATCCCTTTCCCCTAACTGTTTCAGGTTAGTCTGCCAGTGTGAAGCGCTGTGAAAATTGCTTTTTAAAAAATTTAATTTTGGAAAAGTTTGGACTTACAGAAATTTGTGAAAATAGTAGAGCTCAGGCCGGGCACAGTGGCTCATACCTATAATCCCAGCACTCTGGTAGACTGAAATGGGCAGATTTGCCTGAAGTTCAAGACCAGCCTGAGCAAGAGCAAGACCTTGTCTCTAAAAAAAAAAAAAAAAAAAAAAAAAGGTGGTGGCATTGTGGTGGGCGCCTGTAGTCCCAGCTACTTGGGAGACTGAGGCAAGAGATTTGCTTAAGTCCGAGAGTTTGAGTTGCTGTGAGCTATGAGGCCACAGCACTCTACCGAGGGTGACAAAGTGAGACTCTGTCTCAAAAAAAAAAAGAAAGAAAAAGTAGAGTTCACATATACTCTTCACTCAACTCTCCCCAATATTAACAGATTATATAGCTGTAGAATAATTATCAAAATCGGGAAGCTAACAATGATATAATACTATTTTTTTATTATTTCAGGTTCATTGTGGTACAAAGAATTAGATTATACCGATTGCATGTGTTAGGTAAATTCCCTCTTATAATTGCATCCCACCACCAAGAGGTGTGTCATATACTGTAACCCCATCCCCCTTCCTCATCCCTTCTCCCTACTCCCTCGTTCCCCTTGAATTGGTTTGAGTTTTTCTCTTATGAGGGTATGTATTAGATCATCTACAGCTTTCATATTAGAATTGATTATCTTTCTTTTCTTTCTTTTTTTTTTTTTTTTGAGACAGAGCCTCAAGCTGTCCCCCTGGGTAGAGTGCTGTGGCATCACAGCTCACAGCAACCTCCAACTCCTGGGCTCAAGCGATTTTCCTGCCTCAGCCTCCCAAGTAGCTGGGACCACAGGCGCCCGCCACAACTCCTGGCTATTTTTTGGTTGCAGCCGTCATTGTTGTTTTTTGGCAGGCTCGGGCTGGATTTGAACCCACCACCTTAGGTGTATGTGGCTGGTGCCTTAGCCATTTAAGCCACAGGCGCCCAGCCGAAATGATTACATTTCATGCTTCCTCATTCTTGGGATGCTTTACTTTTTTTTTTTCTTTTTTTTTGAGACAGGAGCCTCCAGCTGTCCCCCTAGGTAGAGTGCTGTAGCATCACAGCTCACAGCAACCTCCAACTCCTGGGCTCAAGCCAGTCTCCTGCTTCAGCCTCCTGAGTAGCTAGGACCACAGGCGCCCACCACAATGCCTGTCTATGTTTTGGTTGCAGCCGTCATTGTTGTTTGGCGGGCCTGGGTTGGATTTGAACCCACCACCTTAGGTTTACGTGGCGGGCGCCTTAGCCACTTGAGCCACAGGCGAGCTTTGTGATGCTTTACTAAGAAGAATGTGTTCCAACTCTATCCAGGTTAATACAAAAGATGTAAAGTCTCCTTTTTTAATGGCTGAATGGTATTCCATGGTATCCATATACCACAGCTTGTTAATTCATTCCTAGGTTGGTAGGCATTTAGGTTGTTTCCACATACCGGTGATTGTAAATTGAGCTGCAATAAAGATATAATACTATTAATTATGCCACAGACCTTAACATTTCACCAGTTTTCCTTCAATGTCCTTTTAATGTTCCAGGATTTGATCCAGAAGCCCATGTTGCATTTAGTTTTTGTATATTCTTATTCTTCTCCATTTTGTGTTTCCTTATTCTTTTTTTTTTAGAGACAGAGTCTCACTTTGTCACCCTCCATAGAGTGCTGTGGTGTTGTAGCTCACAGCAACCTCCAGCTCTTGGGCTTAGCTGATTCTCTTGCCTCAGCCTTCTGAGTAGCTGGGACTACAGGTGTCTGTCACAATGCCCAGCTATTTTTTTGTTGCAGTTTGGCTGAAGCTGGGTTTGAACCCGCCACCCTTGGTATATGGGGCTGGTGCCCTACTCACTGAGTCACAGGTGCTGCCCAATAGAATCTTTATTCTATTGATTTACTTCCTTGTCTTTAATCACTTCACACTTTTGCTGATGGTCAGGCGTTGTATAGGATGTCTGGAATTCTTTGGGTTTGTCTGGAATTCTCTCATGACTAGATTGAAGTTGTGCAAGTGATGTTGTGTCCTTTTCAGTGCATCCCATCAGGAAATAAATATTTTCCCCTTTATTAAAGGAGAATCTTTTTTTATTTTCAATAGTATAAGCAAGACTTTATTTATAACATAATAAACATATCTTTAATCAGTTTCTTCAAGGTCTAAAGAATAATATCTCTAAATTAAAATGTACATTTTGCCTTAAATATTCCAACACCCATTCATGTCAACTTTGGAATTTTATTTTATTTATTTATTTTTTTGGAGACAGAGTCTCACTTTGTAGTCTCGTGGGTAGAGTGCCATGCCATCATAGCTCATAGCAATCTTAAATTCTTGGGCTGAAGCAATCCTCATGCCTCAGCTTCTCGAGTAGCTGGGACTACAGGTGCCTGCCACAATGCCCAGCTAGGTTTTTTTTTTTTCTTTTCTAATTTTAGTAGAGATGGGACATTGCTCTTGCTCAGGCTGTCTTAAACTCCTGAGCTTAAGCAATCCTCCTGCCTCAGCTTTCCTGGGTGTTTGGAAACTTTGGAATTTTAATCTTGCTGAATACCACGGTATTTCTCTTAAGGATAAACTTTGATCAGTGAGCAAATCCTTAATTTTTGCTGTTCAACTTTTTTTTGATGTTAGTCTCTGATTCCGTATATTCCAGTCTGTTAAATGGATTTGTAATAAACCTCCAGAAATGAAGAGAAATTTCTCACTCATTGTTTGCCTGAAATTGTGGCTTATGTTTATTTTATTAAACAATAGCAACAAAAAAGCTCCAAAAATGCTCACAAAGTCAGCTTCTAAACTTCCCGTATGGGTCTTCTTTGACAGTGGTTCTACAGTGCTGAACCTCATGAAGCACATGCATGGGGGGGCCTGCTGGAGGTACATCTTGATCATTTACTTAAGGTGGTCTCTGTTGGGTATTGACAGTGTAAAATCATTATTTTTTCTTTTTGTAAATTAATAACCACCTTGGAGGAGACACTCTGAGATTATGTTAATATCCTGTTTTGCCCACTGATTATAGCCTTCCTTGGTGAATGTTGCCTCGAACAATTATTGTTAGTGTTTGCCTGATGCTTATTTTACATTTCTTTTATTCTTTCTACAGTTATAATTGTAGTCTTCCATAAGGCAGGGCTATTCCTTCTCTCCCATTAACCTATTTATTCAACTATTTGTTTATATCATCATGGAATTCATGGATAATTATTTTAACATGAGTTGTTATCCAATACTATTATCATTTAGTTTATTTCTCAGGCTGTTCTAGGTGTGGCTTTTGAGAACTCCTCTGGTTGGTTCTGTGTCCTGCTGACATCCTCCCATATTTATTCAAGCACTTTTTTATTTTTTAATTTTTTTTTGAGACAGAGTCTCAGTATGTCGCCCTCAGTAAAACGCCGTGGCATCACAGCTCACAGCAACCCCAAACTCTCGGACTTAAGTGATTCTCTTGCCCTAGCCTCCCAAATAGCTGGAACTACAGGTGCCCACCACAACACCCAGCTATTTTTTAGTTGGAGATCTCATTATTGTTTAGCAGGCCGGGGCTGGATTTGAACCTACCAGCTCCCGTGTATATGGCTGGTGCCCTAGCCACTGAGCTACAGGCACTGAGCCCAAGCACTTTTTTATTTTATGGCATCATAAGATATTCCTAACTCATCCTTTATTTTCCCTTGCATAAGGCTTTGAAGACAGAAGAGAATTTATGGTGGAAATTTCAGCAGATAAGGTAGGTGATGAGTTCTTTAGTACTTTGGTGTTTTAGGTAGCTAAAATAGTAACAGCCTCCTGGATATTCATTCTTTGAACCTTCCAATAGTTGTTCTGTTCATTTTCTATTAGTACATGATAAATTACTGCAGATTTATAGCTTAAATAAGCCACATTTAGAAGCTCACAGTTTCTTCAGGTCAGGAATCTTGTCATGTCTCAGCTAGATCCTCTGTTTAGGGGTCTTTCCCAAGGGTACAATCAAATTGTTGGTCAGGGTTGAGGTTTCATCTGAAACCTTGATTGGGGAAGGACTCATTTGCAGGGTCAAATGGTTATTGGAACAATTTAGTTTCTTCTTCTTTAGTTTCTGTTGAGGCAAAGGTCCTAGTCCCCAGTCGGCTGCTGGCCAGAGGCCGCCCTCAGCACCAGGCCACATAGACCTTTCCAACATGCTACTTGCTTCATCAACAGGTACAAAGAGAGAAAGCAATAGAGAGTCTGCTAGTAAGAAGGAACTCCCAAACTCTAGTGACATTGTCATCAAAGTGTCATCTTTCATATCATTAGAATATATATACCTTTTTTTTTTTTGAGACAGAGTTTTACTTTATCACCCTTGGTAGAGTGCCCTGTTGTCACAGCTCACAGCAACCTCCAACTCCTGGGTTAAGGCAATTCTCTTGCCTCAGTCTCCCAAGGAGCTGGGACTATAGGGACCCACCACAACGCCCAGCTATTTTTTGTTGCAGTTTGGCCAGGGCTGGGTTTGAACCTGCCACCCTCGGTATATGGGGCCAGTGCTCTACCCATTGAGCCACAGGCACCACCCACCTGTTATATTCTATTGGTTAGATGCCAGTTGTTAGGGAATTCACATTCATGGAAAGGATTACCTACAGGTGGATCCTCAGAGATGGGGATCCCTAGGGCCATTGTAGTCTGCTCAGCATAGCTGATCTCTAATGTTTTTCTTGGACTGCATAGAGTGATCTCTGTTTTCCTGATGGAATCCAAATTGAGCCAGCCATTCTCTCAGTTTGCATCTGCTGGATCAGGGGATGCTCTCTGGACTGATCACAACACCTTGTAGCTTCCATCATTAAGTACTCACACAGTCGTCCACAGCAGGCCAATTGGAGCCACACCTGCCTGCTCACTCCTACCCCCAGACTCCTCAAGTATAAGTCGCTTTAGAGGATTGATCCCTGCTTTACCTAAGGCCGGGTTCAACACCCAATAGCAAGAGCAGAGAGCAGATCAGAGGAGCTCTTCTCCTAAACCTTCCTGTATAAGGATTTGTGGGATATTATTGCCTTCCAAAGGAGGCTGGATGTTATTTCCACACTCCACTCCCAGCAAGTTTCCTAATAACAATAAAAGCCACAGTGGGAGGAAGGCATGACACCTAATCTGAACATTTTAAAAAGGCATAGTGACTGCACAGGAAAGGATAGGTGTCTTTTTCTTTCTGCAAGTGTTCTGCATGGGACTCTGGGGTTGCAGATCTGTAAAGAGCAGCACACAGCTGGAGTTGAACACACACAGCTGTGATGTGGGACCATGAGACATGAGGATGAGTGTCAGAGAGCACCCTGTAGGCCTGGTCATGCCACTTTGGGGACACCCCCACAGCTTCAACCTCTTGCTCTGAAAAAAGATCAGTAGAGAGATGGAATGCTCAGTGGCATGGCCTGACAGCCTCATAAGACCAATGAATTAGAAGTCTATAGTATGTAATGGTAAGGAAACTTTTTTTTTTTTTTTTACAGAGCCTTAAGCTGTCACCCTGGATAGAGTGCTGTGGCATCACTACTCACAGCAACCTCAAACTCCTGGGCTTAAGCGAGTCTCTTGCCTCAGCCTCCCAAGTAGCTGGGAACCCAGGCACCCACCACAATGCTCAGCTATTTTTTGGTTGTAGTTGTCATTGTTGTTTGACAGGCCTGGACTGGATTCGAATCTACCAGCTCTGGTGTATGTGGCTGGTGCCTTAGCTGCTTGAACTACAGGAGAGAAGCCCAAACTTCGTAATATTAAAAATACCATCTTGGCACCTATTGAACAGTAGTTACAGCACTGGCCACATTCACCAAGGTTGGTGGGTTGGAACCTAGCCAAGGCCAGCTAAAACAACAATGACAACTGCAACAAAAAATAGCCAGGTGTTGTGGCAGGCGCCTGTGGCCCCAGCTAGTTGGGAGTCTGAGGCAGGAAAATCGCTTAAGCCCAAGAATTTGAGGTTGCTGTGAGCTATGATGCCACAGCGCTCTACCGAGGGTGACATAGTGACATAGTAAGACTCTCGCTCTCAAAAGAAAAAAAATTGCCCAGGAAAGTGAGTTACAGGGGCCATGCCGATAATTCCAAGCACTTTGGGAAGCCAAGGCAGATAGATTTCTTGAGGCCAGGAATTCGAGACCAGCCTGAGTCACATAACAAGACCCTGTCTCTACAAATGAAAAAAAATTTAAAAATTACCAAAGTGTGGTGGTATGCGCCTGTAGTGCCAGCTACTCCTGAAGCTAAAGCAAGAAGACTGCTTAAGCCCGGGAGTTCAAGGTTTCAATGAGTTATCATTCATTGCACTCTAGCCTGGGAAACAGAACAAGATTCTAAATGAGTAAAGGAACATGTCAAGGAGTATGTCTACTGCCTTCTGTTGGGCAATTCTAGGAAAACCCTGACTAGAGATCATAATCTTTTCCTTTTAAATGTCTTTAAATAAAACTTTAGGCCAGGCCTGATGGCTCAGAGAAAGACATTGCCTCAAAAAAGAAAAAAAAAAAAGAAAGAAAGAAAGAAAAGAAAAAGAAAAACTTTAATAGATAATGATTATTACATTGAAATGCAATAAAATATACCATGACCGTAAGACACTCCAGAGATGGAATGCTCAGTGGCATGGCCTGACAGCCTCGCAAAACCGATGAGGCTGGGGAATTGAGTTCAGCTAAAAAACCACCACCGTGAATGGCGGAAGACAAAGTTTCAATTGGCAAGTTAATCTGATAAGAAATGAGCAGAGGTGGAAAAAGACCCAATTGATGAATACTTTACATTTATCAGATTGGAGATAAAGAAAAATATGGACTTGCAAACGAATACTAGAGGGAGAAAAACAACCAAAACCAGATCAAAGCTTGTCTAGTGATGTGCATTTAAGCTGGCTCATTCACTCAATAAATATTTTATTGTA
Organism: Galagoides demidoff; assembly: GCA_963574575.1. Taxonomy (NCBI): domain Eukaryota; kingdom Metazoa; phylum Chordata; class Mammalia; order Primates; family Galagidae; genus Galagoides; species Galagoides demidoff. The sequence goes on from CAUYQV010040908.1 coordinate 17,943, forward strand.
TTTACTTCAGGTGCTCTAGAGAAGGGAATGTAGCTATAATCTTGTACAAAGGAAACAAAACAAGCAAAATCTCTGCCTTTAGGGGGTTTAAATTCTGGAAGAGAGTGGGTGGAGACAGAAGATAAAATAATTCACATGTATTGTCCAGTGGTTTCCACAACCTGCAGAGGAATATGTTCCAAGACCCCCTATGGAGGCCTGAAACCCCAGATAGGACTGGATCCTACGTACACTACGTTTTCCCATATACACGTACCTATGATAAAGTTTAATTTATAAATTAGGCACAGTAAAGATTGACAACAAGCCTGATGCAGGACTACTCATACCTGTAGTCCTAGCACTGGGGAGGCTGAGGTGGGAGAATTACTTGGGGACAGGAGGTTGAGAGTGGCCTGAGCAAGAGTAAGACCCTCATTTCTATAAAAAATAGAAAAATTAGCTGGGCATGATGGTGCATGCCTGTTGTCCCAGCTATGCAGGAGGCTGAGTCAGAAGGCTCACTTGTGCCCGGGTATTTGAGGTTGCACTGAGCTATGATGATGCTACCGTACTCTAGCTTAGGACACAGAACAAGATCCTGTCTCTAAAAAAAAAAAAGAAAGCAAAACAGAAACAACAAAAAGAGATAAACAACAATAACTAATAATAAAATAGAACAATTATAACAATATACTGTAATAAAAGTTATGGGTATATGGTATCTCTCTCTCTCTCTCAAATACCATATTCATTTGTAGTGCACTCATCTATTTTCAGACCATGGTTAATCATGGGTAGCTGAAACCACCAAAAGTAAAACCACAGGTAAGGGGGTCTACTATGTGTTATGCAGTGAAGAGAAAAAACTAAGGCAAGAATGGAGAATTGCTAAGTTAACTTCATTCTTTTGTGGCTGAAGAAACTTTGTGTGATAGCTATCTTTTAAAATGTATTGAGGTTTGGTATGTGTTGTGATTTATGTTTTATCCTGGAGAATGTCCCGTGTACACTTGGGAATAATGTGTATGCTATTGTTTGTTGCTGTGTTATAGGTTGGTTTACCGTACTATTCAAACTCCCTGTTTTCTTATTGTTTTCGTCTGCTTGTCTTTTTTTTTAGAGACAGAGTCTCACTTTGTCGCCCTCAGTAGAGTGCTGTGATGTCACAGCTCACAGCAACCTCCAACTCCTGGGCTTAGGCGATTCTCTTGCTTCAGCCTCCCAAGTAGCTGGGACTACAGGCATCCGCCACAACGCCCAGCTATTTTTTTGTTGCAGTTTGTCCGGGCTGGGTTCGAACATGCCACCCTCAGTATATGGGGCCAGCGCCCTACCTATTGAGCTACAGGCGCCGCCCAAAGACAAGCAGAATTATTTTATGTCCTATGAATTATCAAAAGTGTATACTGAGGTCTCTAGCTATTATTGAGGAACTCTCTCTTTTCCCCTTCATTTCTGTTGATTTTTGCTTCATATTCTTGGAGAGTCTGTTATGAGACATGTGAATGTTTATAATTGTTATAGCTTCTTGCTGTATTGAAACAATTAATAATGTTTCGGGCTCTTATAACCTTTCCCATTTTGTCAGATACTAACATATTCATCCCAGCTCTCTTGTAGTTACTATTTGCATGGCATATCTTTTTTCATTTTTTCTTTCACTTTAGTTTATCTGTGTCTTTGGATCTGATTTGTGTATCTTTTAGGCAGCATACTGTGAGCTCCTGTTTTTTTTTTTTTTTTCCCCCAAGAGACAGGGTCTCACTGTTTTGCCAGCCTGGTCTTGAACTCCTGGCCTTAAATAATCCTCCTGTGTCAGCTGCCCAAGTGGCTGGGATTGCAGCAGACTCAAACCATTGCATCTGGCTTTTGTTTACTTTTAAAATTCATTCTGCCAATATCTGCATTTGATTGGAGAGTTTAATCCTTCATGAAAATAATCACTGGTGCAGAGGAACTTCTGTCATTTTGCTACTTGTTTTCTGTATTCCTTATGGCTTTTCCCTTCTCCCCCTTCATTTCATACGTTAGTATCTTCTTTTGTGCTTACAGGCAGTTCCTGAGTTATAAACATCTGAGTAACGTACAACTTGCACTTATGAACGGAGGTTATTACAGTAAATCCCCAAGTTAAAAATATCTGACATACAACTTGCACTTATGAATGGAGGCTATTATGAGTAAACGTACCTGTTCTAACTTACATATAAATTCAATTTAAGAAGAAACCTACAGAACCTATCTCATTTGTAACCTGGGGACTGCATGTAGCTGACTTTTTTCTAGCGAAATATTCTCATTCTCTTCTCACTTTCTTTAGCGTGAATTTTTTTAGCCATTTTCTTTGTAGTTACCGTGGGGATTACATACGACATCCTGAAGTTGTAACGCATTGATTTGTATTTATACCAGCTTAACTCCAATAGTATACAAAAGCTCTGCTCCCATGCAGCTCCATCCCCTTTCCCTGTCAGTTACTGATGTCACAAATTACATCTTCATACATTGTGTACTTCCAAACATAGACCCACAGCAACCTCAAACTCTTGGGCTCAAGCAATCCTCTTATCTCAGTCTCCCAAGTAGCTCAGACTACAGGCGCCCACCACAAAACCCAGCTGTTTTATTTTTATTTATTTTATTTTATTATTTTTTTTTATTAAATCATAGCTGTGTACATTAATGCAATCATGGGGTACAGTGTGGTGTTTTCATATACCTTTTGAAATATTCTTATCAAACTGGTTAGCGTAGCCTTCATGTCATTCTCTTAGTTATTGAGTCAAGACATTCATACTCTGCTTTTAGAAAGATTCACTTGTGGCTCAATTGGCTAAGGCGCCAGCCACATACACCTAAGGCAGCAGGTT
>CAUYQV010040911.1:0-29226 GCA_963574575.1 Galagoides demidoff
AAAAAAAATAGAGGGTGAATACGTTTGGGTAACTTGCCCATGGTCTTGTTGTTAGAACTATTTGATCCCAACCAGTCTGACTCCAACAGGAGTCCCAAATCTGTACATGTGTGATCCTCAAGTAATGGCATGCAAAGTGGGTCATCCAAAAAGTTTTATAAAAGTTCAGATTTCTGGATTTTATGCTCAGAGATTCTGACTCAATATCTTTATACTGAAGTACAGAAATCTGCATTTCTGACCCATTTTTAGACATTGGATTAAACTGTAAAATGTTCTGTCCCACAGCACAAGGGCCAAGTAAGTAGATAAAGCTTTATTCTTGTCTGCGGGCATTTTACAGACTCTGTAGAACTTTTTCATCAATGTAGAGTATGAAATAAAGCTAGATTTATTTAGTTTGTTGTTCAACCATCAGTCTAACAATTGCATAAACATGTAAAATACTTGGGCCATTATCTATGGGAATTCTATCTATTCACAATGGTCACATACATATTTCACTCTCAGTCAATTGCTGGTCTCAACTTAGCAGTGGTTCCCCAACATTGAGGGATATCAAAATCCCTCAAGAGTTTTGTTGGTGGGTGTCATTTGCTTGTTTTAATAACCTTTGGAGATTCTTATTCAGTAGGACTTGGGTGAAGTTCAAATGTCTGTATTTTTACATTTTAGTAAGTATATCATTAGCCAGTTATGGAAATCACCTTTCCAGATCATTTTCTAATTTGTTATGACTAATTGTAAAACTCTGAGCTACAAAGAGAAAATTCCACCTCTTTGAGTATACATCCCAAGTCAGCCCTTTCATTGGGTTGCCTGAGACACAGGTGGTGGTCCTGCCATCATCTCAGCCTGGCCAACAGCTACAGTGAGAGCTTGGAGAGAGGGATCTCAGCAACGGGGGGCAGGGGGGCGGGTCTCATGCTTCAGCCTCCTGATTCTGGCACTCAGTGGAAAAGTCACAAGCTTTTACTTCACTGATTTTCTCAAGTAGTCAAATAATTTTCAGTAAAAACCCCACCCACCTGGGTGAGAAAAGTAGCAGTACGATGAGTGGGGAGACAGTTGATGGAACTGAGCACCATCACCCACGTAGTGCACGCACCCAGTACGTGCTGCTGGGCCAGTAACTGCAAGGAGCTGTTCTTAGTGTTGGTGAGCTGCAGGAACCTGAAGGCAAAAGCCCTGCCCTCTTTATGGCTTAAACTGATTAAGGGGAGTAAGAAACGAATAAGTTTGATTCCAATTGTGGTAAACACTACATAGAATAATCTGAAAGTGACTGACTGCAGATGAGGTGTGCCTCTTAGTAAGGTGGTGATGAAAACATACTTCAGTGAAATGTCACTGGAGCAAAATCTTAAATAATAAAAAGAAATTAGCCATGTGAAGAAAAAGGATAAGAGATAGAAGAGAGGCCATAGGTAACCATTCTGAGACTGGAATAGCCTAACGCCTCACAGAACTAAATAGGTCTAAAGGGAAGGATGGGCCAGACCCTGAGGCTGTGATGATATGATATCACACACATGCAATAAAGACTTGAATATAAAGGAAAATCATATTCCCAGGCTCAAAATCATACAGATGAAAACTTTCCCCCAAAGAAATACAAAAAAGGTTTTTGTAACTTGATAAAGGAATTATAAACTTGAGGTGGGAAAATAAAAAGCAAGAAATGAAAAGGAGATCCAGGAGAGAGAACTAGCCCTTCCATGTTTTAAAATGTAAAGCCTTAGTAATTTGAAAAGTATGGTACTAAGACAAGAATCCTTTGTCACCCATCACACTGAGCTATCGGAGGAGCAGAATCAGAACTCAAAAGTAGAGGCAAATAGATACAGAGCTTCAGAATGCAATCAAGTTTGGCATTTGAAATCAGGAGGAAGCAGATGTCTATCAATAAAAAGTGTGATGGGACAACTGAATAACCATCTGGAAAACAGAAGCTGGAGTCATATTTGATTCATAGGCTGGAGTAAATTAATTTCAAATAAAAATGTGTATATGTTATATGTTAATATGGAAATGCAAAACGGCACAGCTATTTTGGAAAACTGTTTGGCAGTCTTTTATAAAGATAAACACACACTAACCACGTGACCCAGATATTCCATTTCTATGCTCTAGAGAAATAAAAGCATATGTCCATACAAGAAACATGAATTTCTATATTGGCTTTATTTATAAAAACAGGAAACAACCAAAATGTCCCTCAAGTGGAGAGTGGGACAAACTATACTGTGGCCATGCTACGAAACACTATGCAAAAACAGAAAGAGACTAATTATTGCTACACATTTTAACATGGATAAATCTCCCACGCATCATGCTAAAAGAAAAAGTTAGATTCTCAAGGCTATTTACTCTATGATCCCATTATCTGGCATCCTGGAAAGGGCAAAACTGTAATCACAAAAACCACATCAGGGATTTTCAAAGTCTGAGGGGGGCTAGAGGGAATGGATTATAATTTTTTGCTCTCCAAAAATTTATGGAAGTATATACCCCAAGAGGGAAATTTTTATTGTGTGTAAATTTTACCTCAATAAAGTGAATATGGTTTATTAAACCATAAAAATATTAAAAGAAAACTGTGTGGAACTGTTTCATGACCTCTCCGTGAGAAGACTTTTCTGATAAGGATGCAAAATGTGAGTTCTAAAAAATGACTTCAAACTATTTCACTACTCAAAAAACATATGCAAGAAAAAAAAGCATTGTTAAAAAATCAAAAGACAAATACTATATCTGAAAATATATTTATAGCTTTTATCACAGAAAAAGTATTATCCTTCTTAATATAGAATGAATTCTACAAATAGTTTATTAAAAAGTCCAATAGACAAATTTGTAAATAAACAGATAATGCACAGAAAAATGAATCAAAATTAAAAAGTTGAAAAGATAAGCTCAGGAAAAATAAGGAGAATGCAAATTAAAATTTCATTCTGACTAAAATATTCACCTATAGTATTATATGTATATATTTGTATATATATATATGTTTAAACACACACACACACACACACACACACACACACACATATATATATATATAAAAATTAACCCACAAGGAAATCTGTAAAGAAATGTTCACTCATGCATTTCAGGTAGGAGAGAATATTGGCACAGCTCTCTGGAGGATAATTTCTTATATAACAGAATCACAAATCAATATTAACCTATCTATGACTAGGCAATCTAAGTTCTGGAATTTTGAAATCTATACAAGATTAGGCATTGAAGCAATGTCTATAATGACAGCAATGAATGTTTGTTCAGTATTTTCCTGGGGGTAACACTCCCATTCTAAGTGTTTGCAGGTGTTTAACTTCATCAGCTTCCTATAACCTCTCTGTGGGGTAGGTTCTGTTCCTGCCCTGTACAAATGAGGAAACAGAGACACAGAAAGTAAATTAACTTGTCCTAGATTCATTTACCAAATGGCTGTCTTCAATGAACAAACAGGTGCTCTGGCTCCAATGTCCATTATCTTAACACTTACATACTATACAATGCGAAACCAAATAAATTTCCATCAGTAAAAGACCGGGTCATTAACTATGGCACAGTCGTAAAGTGAAACGCTATGCAGCTGTGAGAAAGAACAGTAGCATTTTATGCACACGTACAATCAGACATTCAAAATATATCACCGATGAAAGGGAAAGATGCATAACCCTGTAGAGTATTATTTTACCACCTATTTAAAAAGGAGGGTGATAAAGAATATGTTTGCATATTCTCCCAATAGAATATAATAAATTCCTAACAGTAGTTACCTTTGGGGATGAGGTCGTGGGAAGGTGTATAAATGGGCAGGAACCTGGTGCTGGGGTTAGATGGCCAGCAAGGAGTCTTTTCATTTTACACCTTTGCATGTTTTTGAGATTGAACTAAATAACGTAAATGAAATGTCTAGTGTACAATTAAGTAAATGAAAGAAAAAATTAAGAACTACTTATCAACAGATATCATGAGAGTGAGTGAAAATTATATCAGGAGATATTTGCATTTCTTACAATCAACAATACTTTCCAGAGTATATAAGGAATTCATTTCATTCTAGAAGAAAAAGTTTAAATGACAGTGTAGAACCACGAAAAGGGATCTTACAAAAGAAGAAACACGAAGTAATGAAACGTATGAAAAAGAGGCTCAGCTCCCCTGGTAGTTAGGAAAATGCATTCAAACCAAAATCATATATCCTTCAAGCTTGCCAAAAAAATAATAAAAATGAATGGCAGTCAAAACTGTCACAAAGGACATAGAGAAATGGAACAATCACTCTGTTAGTAGGAATCTAGATAAATAGTCACAGCCACTTTGAAGGGAGATTCGGAAATATCTCCCAAGGTTGAAGACGTACTTCCCTTGCTGGGTTCCTAGTAGGAATACTGTTGCACAAGTAAACCAGGAAACATCCACGAATGGACAGAGCAGGACAGTTTATAAGCATGGAACATCTACATAGCCATCAATAGGGGGGTGGACGAGTAAATTCTACTACATACATCCAATAGAATCCTAGATGATTGTGAAAAACACATGATAAGGTATCAAAAGGCAAAAATGTCACATATATAATGTTGAATAAAGAAGTTAATTGCAGCAGGCTAGATGAAGTACACAATGCCTATAAATATTAAATTATATATATCAACTTCTTACACTGTTGAGGACATTTACATATGCGTAGATGTCTCAAGAGGTTTTTAGATATCATGAATTATAGGCATCTAGTTAAGGTTGGTGGTCATCTCTGGTATGAAAAGAATAGAACAGAACTAGGAGATGAGCTCTATACCCCCACCTGGTTTCCATTAGGTGGGAATTTAAAGAACCCCTCTCCATCTCCCTCTTCCTAAATTTAATTGTGTTTGGGCCTGTAGTTGTTTGTCTGTTAGTATCAAATCAGTATTGAATACATAGGATGCTTGCTTTCAGTTCTTGAGATATTTCATTAAGGAGAATGTTCTTCAACTCTATCCAGATAAATACAAAAGATGTAAAGGCTCCATTTTTTATGGCTTAATAGTATTCCATGATACGCATATGATGTGAATCTTGATTGAGTTTCATCTCTTTGGAAGACAAAACTAATCAGAAACTTTCCTTCTTTCACCTTGGAGCCTATGGTAGACATTTGACCTAAGCTAGGTCAGGTGGAATTTTCTACCCAGGACTATAAAACTTACATGATTTAAAAACAAAGATGAAAGGAAGGAAAGACCAAATAGTACTGGGGATTGATAATCAAAAAAAGTAATAAAATGTATTTTGAAAAGATCATCAGATATTTTATACCACTTTCAAAACAAGATCTTCTTTCTATTATTGTTTACTAATGGATTCATTCACTTACCATGTAAATACAATAAGGCTGAAGATTAGTTAGATAGATGGTCCTACTATAAATAGAATGAACATCTAGTCTAGTAACAAGGTCATATAGACACAACAAGAACAATGATACTGGCAGCAACCACCAAAACAATTATAACACTGTGTAAGGAAGGAAGGCTATAACAGGGGATACATCAGAGCTCTACAGACGCATGAGTCCATCTGGCTACAAGGGAGAGGGAGGAGGCAGCAAAGTATCAAGAGAACACTGGAAATTGAGTAGAAATTCACTACACAGTCAAAAGGAGAAAGTCATTTCAGGAATAAGAATATTAAATGCAGAAGCATACAGCCATGAAAAAACCTAGCATATTTAAGAAAATGTGAGTAGTTTTCCCGGCAGTCAGCACCGTATTTTTACATGGAAGCTATTCAAATGTTAGGTTAATACATGATTGAGTGAATGCATGCATGAATAAAGCTAAGCTTTGGGCGAATTTTTGGTAATAGCGTAAGTCAATAATTTACCAGCTGATTTGTTAGCCTATGAGCTTGAATGAGTCTAATTTACTTATCAGCTTAGTTTGCGAGAGAGTCCAAAACTAACAGTTTTTAGTTGTCTAAGGAATCTATTAATAACACTTTTATTTATGAATATTTTGATGCCAATTAAAATAGAGGCCCTTAATCGTAAATTAAAAAATGTCTTCATGAAATTAATAGAAAATAAGTAGTTTAAATACCATAATATTAGATTAACTTATTCATTCACTATCATTATAAAACCTGAGTAATTTTAAATTTAAGAATCAGTATGATATCATATTAAAAGATAATTAACAGTATAAAAAATATGATTTCTCTTTGGAGACTAATGAGAAATATTAAGATATAGATAGTTTTTCATATTCCTTTTAAAATCTTGAAATACCAGGGGTGGTGCCTGTGGCTCAGTGAGTAGGGTGCTGGCCCCATATAACAAGGGTGGAGGGTTCGAACCTGACCCCAGCCAAAGTGCAACAAAAAATAGCTGGATATTGTGGTGGGTGCCTGTAGTCTCAGCTACTCAGGAGTCTGAGGCAAGAGAATCTCCTAGGCCCAAGAGCTGGAGTGGTTATGAGCTATGACGCTACGGCACTCTACCAAGCGTGATGGAATGAGACTCTGTCTCTAAAAACTTTTGTAATGCCAGAAATTTTCAAATGCTTTTAGTTTTATCCTATTTTATTTATAAAATAAAAAGTCATTTAAAAACAAATGCCTATATATCTTACAAATAAAAAATTAAAATATATCACTTTACATTTATTTCTATCATCTCCTAAATAAGAGTTAGAATCAGCTGACTCACTAAATATTTCCATGTAGCCAAACCTTGTAACACTTCAATTCTTTTGGAACTGCTAATGTAAACCTTCCAGTTTATTAGATTGAAATTTGAGTCCAATTATTAGAGTATTCCATTTTCACCCCAGTGGGGAATAGCTCACATCACAAAGTCTCAAAGCTGCAAATTCTGGCACAAATGTGGCAAGAAGGGAACACTTTCACATTGTTAGTGGGATTGCAAACTAATACAGCCTCTTTGGAAAGAAGCATGGGGAATCCTCAAAGAACTGAAAACGGACCTTCCATTTGATCCTGCAATCCCATTACTAGGTATCTACCCAGAGCTAAAAATCATTTCATCATAAGGACATTTGCACCAGTTGTTTATTGCAGCTCAATTCACAACTGCTAAGATATGGAAGCAATCCAAGTGAACATGAACCCATGAATGGATTAATATACAGTGGTATATGCATACCACAGCATACCAGTCCACTGGGCAAAAAAGATAGCGAGTTTACATCTTTTGTATTAACCACGATAGAGTTGGAGAACATTCCCCCTAGTAAAGTAGCACAAGAATGGAGAAGCAAGTATCCAATGAATTCAACATGAAGCCAGTAGACAAACTAATACAAGCCCCTACAAGGGAAAAACTCTACGTAATTCAAGCTGGGGGGAGATTGGTGTGCTCTTACCTAATGGGCACACCTCCTGTGTGAGGGGCACAACCACAATACAGACCTTATCTAACAAACGCAAACTTTGTAACCTAATCATTTGTACCCTCATATTAACCTGGAAAAAGAAAACATTTTCTAGCTGACAAACTCAACGGAGGTAACAGGACCTCCTTGAGGTTACACAGTGAATTAGTGCATTGAGGACCAGAATTCAGGGCTCCTGACTCTTTCCCAAGAACCCAGCACGTCTGCAAATGTATGCTATGGAAGGCTAGGCTCACCATATGCTCTGGAATATGTGTTCTGTGATCAAGGCAGCAGGGTAGGCCACAGGCTGTCACCCTCTCTCAGAGATTCACAAGGGCCTTGGCTCAGGGAAGACCGGCAGCAAAGAAAGCTGCTTACCTTGGTTCACGCCAGTGTTTCCTAAACTTACATGTAAAGGTCCCATTGATCATCTAGTCACGTCTTGAGGGATGTACAGAGGGAGAGAGAGCTGTGTTATGCCACACTGCCTGTCCATTTAAAACAGAAAGGATACCTGAGGACATGAGAAATGCTACACCAGGAAAGGGCCCCAGTCCTAGCCCAGGAATCTGCTCTCTGATAGGGCCACCGAGAAAAATGTTATAACAGCATGCGGCTGCCCTTTACTTAGGTCAAGCTTAAAGGATAGAGATAAGGTTTTCCTTAATGGCCTAATGTCTTTTTCTGATACCGTTGTCCCTCAGTGGATTTAAACTTGTGAAAATTTCAAGTGACTTCCACTGAATGAGTCCCATGCAAGCAGGCTCTTGTGTTTTATGTCCTCAGTGCCCAGAATAGTGACTGGCATAGAGCAGGCCCTCAAAAAAGACTTGCTAAAAAAAAAAAAAAAAAGTATTCTACTTTTTAATTTTTCTCTGTCTAGGTTATTGCTAACCTTCAGGGAATGGGTATGGTCCCTATTTTGTTTGCTATTGAACATTAATCTTTTGTTTCCAGAATTAAGAAGACCAGAGTTGTCTTACAACTAAGCATAGAATAATAGTTTTAAACATATTCCCACCCATTGATATAGTCACATAATGCAATGCAGTAAACATAGTCTCACTTCACCCAATATTCTCATGTTGAATTTGATCTTTCCCTTTGACGTCTTTCAGCTTAAGACACATTCAACCTTTCTCACCACCATACTTCGTTTCTTGATGTTATACATAATATTTTAGACCTTATCCCATGTTCTATTTTTGTAAATATGCAACTTCAGGCATTAACTGGATGTCAATGGTGGTCTGTTCTAATGAGACTTTCACTGTTCCATAGTATAGCCTATAGGGTTAGGGGCTGCTTTGGTCCACACAATTGAAAAGAGGTGTTAAGTTTTCATTCTCTCTCTTTCCCTTTCCTCAATTTCTCCTGCTTCTACCTTAGTTCAGGCCCACATTTGCTTTCATCTAGATGATTGTAGCAACAGCTACCAAATCTCACTGCCTCTAGAATGTTGCTCTAATTCATTTTCTTTTTCTTTTTTTTAAAATTTATTTATTTATTTATTTATTTTATTATTATTTTTTTTTGAGACGGAGCCTCAAGCTATCCCCCTGGGTAGAGTGCCATGGCATCACAGCTCATAGCAACCTACAACTCCTGGGCTCAAGCCAGTCTCCTGCCTCCGCCTCCCAAGTAGCTGGGACCACAGGTGCCCGCAACAACGCCCGGCCATTTTTTGGTTGCAGCCATCATTGTTGTTTGGCGGGCCCAGGCTGGGGATTCGAACCTGCCACCTTAGGTGTACGTGGCTGGCGCCTTAGCCCATTGAGCCACAGGCGCTGAGCCTCTAATTCATTTTCTAAAATGAAAACTATGATTGTCTCTTTTAAATAAAGCTTAATCAATATTATAGGTCCCTTATTTTATACTAAATAAATGTTCTCCAATATCTACCTGTGTGCTATTAACCACACTGACTACAATTCCCTGGAACTGTGATAAGCACATGTCAGAGATACATTCCATAATCTTTAATGCAGGTAAAATTTATGTGAACAGTAATCGCTTGCATAATGATTAGGATGAGGACACTAAAAATAATAGTATACATCTTGTGCAGCCACTCCTGACTTTCTCAGGAACCAGTAATTGTCTTTCCTTTATGTTTCTTTGGTATTTAAGAAATAACTGTGTTGGGCAGCACCTGTGGCTCAGTGAGTAGGGCGCCGGTCCCATATACCGAGGGTGGCGGGTTCAAACCTGGCCCTGGCCAAACTGCAACAAAAAATAGCCGGGTGTTGTGGTGGACGCCTGTAGTCTCAGCTACTTGGGAGGCTGAGGCAGGAGAATCACCTATGCCCAGGAGCTGGAAGTTGCTGTGAGCTGTGACTCCACAGCATTCTACCAAGGACAATAAAGTGAGACTCTGTCTCTAAAAAAACTTAAAAACCATGTTATAGCACTTATTCCAATGTATCATATTTAATTGTTTTATTTCTCACTGAAATTGTTAACATTTCTAGAGATATTTTCATTCATTTTTGACATTTTTTTTGCTTCAGAGCCTGAAGACATGTTTACTAATGAATCAATTTACTTATCAAATCGATTAATTAGCCTCATTTTGTAGAACAAAAAATGGAAGTTTTGAATTTTAAGTGACTTGCTAAGATTGAACAAACAGTAAGATGAAGGGTTAAAGTTAAGTTCTAATGTAAGGTCAATGTTCGAGTAATTAATACAATATTACTCTCCTCAGAAAACAACATGACTCCTGGTAGACATTCAAAAAATATGAATGTCTAAAAAATTACTATTTTACACCTTCCATGCCATGCTGATAATTTATCCTTGCAACCCAGACCAGGATACTGATGACCATGATAAGCACTGATGTGCCAGGCACAGTTCTCAGTGTTTCATAAATTTCCTTTAGTCCCCAAATCTTCTGGAAAAAAAAATTCTGTCATCTTCTGGCTCTTGCACTGGCCTTTGACAGGACTGTTCTCATTTACCGGTGATTTTACTCTAGTCTCATATTTCTGTCCGATTTTCAAGATCTTCTTTTTGTCTTTGCTGTTCTGCATTTCACCAGGATATGGTGAGACGTGGATATGTTTGTTTATGCTCTGCTGGGAAGGTGCTATAATAGCTAAAATTGAGAATGTATATCTTTCGTTAAATTGGTGTTTTTTGACCACAATGTCTTTGAATCTCACCTTTCCTGAATTATATTTTTCTGAAATTTTTATTACATATATTTTGCTGTTTCTCATTTCCCCCCATGCCTCTTACTATATTTTCTAACTACTTCAGAGCTGCCGCTCGGTTCACCAGTCTTGTCTTCAAATATGCATCCTCTGCAGTTCAATCTGTTTACTCAGTTTTTAATTTTAGTTTTTTATGTTTTAAATTTCTAGAAGTTCTACTCAGTGCTTTAAAATTGACTTTTTATTGTGATTGTGTTCCTTTCCCATCATATTTTTTCAGATCACCATTAATACAAAACATACTTATTTTACTCCTAGCTTGCTAGTCCATAAACAGAGGTGGTGCCACTTTTCAGAGGGTGTCCAGAATGAGCAGGAGTGCTTGACTGTCACAGTATCGGAGGGTGGGGGGGCTGCTGCTAAATGTGGTTAGCATTTAGTTCCAGAGTAGAGCAGCAAAGTGAAATACAGCACAGAACACAGGTTAATCGTGCACAACAAAAAAATCGCCCTGCTCCTAATTGAAAGAGAAACTTAAATACTAAAGAAAAACAGACTTAGCCAGAAGTAATATATCTCGTACCCAAATGTCTTCTTAGGCCTCGAAACACTTGGACGTGGTGAGTTTCTTCCTTTTTAATTTTAAAATTGCAGTTATGAGCTTATTTTGAAGGGTTGAGGCTATATCTCTCTACATAGATTTTATATTTCCTATGTTAGGTGCCCCTAGACTATTAGCAGCCCAGTGCAATATGGTAATTTATAAGCCCATGTCACATATATGCCAGGTAGATTTCAATACTAACCCTGTGTGATGGCTGGCAGGTTGGTGGCTATGAGATCATGAGGAGACTCTTTTTATTAACTCAGAATAGAAACAAGGTCACTTCAGTGTCTTTTCTCCTTTGGGTAGGCAAAATTTTTACTGGCTAGTCTTTTCACTGATGGCCTCTTAAAGGTCTTCATCTTGGTCCTGATTCATATCTGTAGACATCAGTTACAACTTATAAAGTTGAACGGAACAGAGATCCTGTTTCTACTATTCACAGGGGGCATTAATCTCACCTTCCTCAATAATTAAGACTGCAAACTCTTTCCACCCATGGGGCAGCCACGGTGAATTCAAGCTGTAACTCTGAGTTTCAGATATTCCCTATGTTTCTGACTCCAAACTCAGCAAAGTATTAAGAAAGAAGATTTCTTTTTCAGTGTGTGTGTGTGTGTGTTTTTTTTAATTTTAAAATAAATGTCAGGTTATTTAGTTTGTCATATTGCTCTATTTTCCACATTCTGAAATTAATGGTCTTTTCCTGTTCTTACATTAGAGTAAAACAAACACGTGCCAGTCCTGGCATTTGCTGGCCATTCCAACATTAAATATTTAAATTTAATGAAGCTTTGACGTTCAGACGATGGATCCTAAAGTTGGCTACATTGACAACAACCCTCAATATTTATGCCATTTTTAATCTAATAGCCAAAGCTGTGTTACAGTAGATTTTTCAGAGCGTGATGCAGTAGAGCTAATGGAAGTTACAGAGCTAATGCGCTGACCCATTTACGGGATGATGAGCTAAGATTTATAACTGTCACAGAGCAGCAAAATTGCCCTGATTTACTTAAGAAATTTCTAACACATGGAAATGTGAAATGACTCAATAGGAAACCATTTCTTCTGTCTTAATTTCTTGCCTCTTTGCATAGCAATACACAAAACTGATCAATGCGCATTTTCTCATCTATGTTGGGAAAAAACAGCTTTTCAAATTGTTAACAATACACTTTTCATTTCCTTTTTCAATTTCTGAATATACCATAGAACTTCAAAGGCAGAGTGTTAATTTCCAAATTTGATTATTTTTAATTATTCTTGACAGAATAGTCATCGTCAAGGTAGATGACAATAAGCAGAAATTGCAGTTTAGCTGCTTGAGTCTAACACAAGCAGAGTGTTACTAGGAGAAAGCACCAGGCTAAATGCAGAGCATAGTTTTGATTACACATTGTAAACCCACAGTTGAAAGGTACTTCCATTGCTTAATTGTAAACGAGGTTCCACCTGTAAAACTCTGGTAAATGCAAGTGTAACAGCATGTACAAAATTATGTGTATCCTTAGAACAAAGAAAGGGCTATTTAAGTGAATCATTCTTAGTTATTGATCACTATGAAACATTAGTAATTTAAAGTGCAGGATAGTCCCCACCCAACTGTGGCTTTGTTTCCTATGGTTTCAGTTACCCATGGTTAACAATGATTGGAAAAGAGATCAGTACAATATAATAAAGTGAGAGAAAGAGAGAGAGAGAACTCATTCACACAACTTTTGTTATAATATATTGCTAAAATTTCTCTTTTTTCTTAATGTCATTAATCTCTTACTGTATCTAACTTTCAAATTAAACTTTATTAGAGATACGTATGCATAAGAAGAAACATAGTGTGTATATAGGGTTTGGTACTATCTATAGATGCAGGCATCCACTGGGGATTGGAAACATATCCCCTACCTTACTGATATATAATTTATGTAAGTATATCATACTGGATTAAATTATATATACATTTATAACAACTCTCTCTCTTTCTCTATCTTAATGTGAGATTATCTTACATTACTCGTCTCTGGTAATTTGTCTAATGTGTGACAAAGCCTAATCTCAGAAACAGAGCTGGTGAGGCTGATGAAGCAAGGGAAGTCTGGGTTCCAAACCATGGTCCAGTGACCCAAAGGACAGGTGCCAAAAAAATGTTCCTAGAAGCTGAGGCTGTGGTGGTGTCTCTTCTTCTGGTATGCATAATAAATTTTAAGACCTGCTAAATACAAAGGTGGTGCCGCAGATTAACTCCCTGAGCAGACGGTGTAGTCAGAGTTGGCCCGGGCAAGAAAAAGGCTAGTGATGTAAACGTTGCTTTTATCTTTCTAATCAAATGACAGAAATTGCCTTGCTAAATAAAGCCAAGGAAACCTGTTTTCCAAGACTATAAGTATTCTATGGTTGCTGCCTTTGTGGTGAACTTGGCTTTCATTCCAATTACCAATGCTTGGGTTACCAGGTTCAAATACAATTAAAGTTAAAATCAAACTTTGATCTTCCAGTCGTCAGTCCGGTTTCCAAGATCTGAATTCCAGGTATTAGTGTTAAGCTGAAGTGCATTGTTAATTACTTGTATATTGCATGGTTAAAAGGGATCACTGTTGAGTTTCTACTTTAATCACCGAGCCTTTTTGACACTCAGATAAAAGAGTGTTAAGCATTCTCTCAGGTGAATTTAAAACTGATTTGATAAACTTGCCTTCTTGGACTCCTTGTCCACAAATACTTTTTACTTGGCTGCATTTTTTTTTTTTTTGGTCTACTCTCAATGTTAAGTTTTATGTGGAATCAGACATTGTAATATTTTGGTTTTTCTGGTTTTTATTAATATCAGCTAAAGTAAAAATGATGCTTTTTCAGAATATAACATAACCCAAGAACTATAAATATAATTTATTATATTAAATTTGTGTATTGAACAATTGTGAGTTCTATATTGAAGAATTACACAAAACATAAGCATATGACTCTGTAAAGAAGTGCTCAATGAAGAATTTCAGATCCGCTGGATTAGGATGTGGAGAGAAAATTCATCAACCTATCACGAAGCACAGGTCATGGCAAGTGTGTGTGTGTGTGCGGGCTCCTGGTGTAGTGTACCCGTGTGTATCATTATAGACAAGTGTGTTGTTTATTTTTGAAATAATAGCCTGAAGGAATATGAGGCCATTTCAATTAGATATAAGTAAGTTTCTAAACTAGGTTGATTGGGACATTACCAGAAAGAAAGAAAACTTCTGCATCAGTGAGTGTATCTAACCAAAGAACTATCTTTCAGAGAAGGTGGTGATCATCTAAAGTGAATAATTAATTAGATGGAATCGTTAAAGATGCACTTTAAATAATCTATATTCTGGGGTGGTGTTTGCAGCTCAAAGGAGTAGGGCGCCAGCCCCATATGCTGGAGGTGGCAGGTTCAAACCCAGCCTAGCCAAAAAACTGCAAAATAAATAAATAAACAAACTTATAATCTATATCCTTACTATTATAAATGTATTCTAAAAGCTATGTGATCCATTTCATTCTGACCTTATTTTTACTTATTGGGTAAACAAATAAGTCAACTTCTGATTGGTTAAACCATAAAGCTCCAGAATCTTTCACTGTTAATTATTTGTTCTGTTTGTCATGCAGCTTAGCCTCTGTTGGCTAGTCACAGGGACCTCCTTAAACTAGAAAAGTGCTAAATCTGAGTGCTAACCTGAATTTAGTATTCTACAATGTAAAGATTGCTTCACGGCCTTAAAATTGGCATTTGGGTATTATTCTCAAGCACTTTTGATTATTTATATTTAAAATTATTTTCAGACCTTCTTATGTTATTTAGACTTTAATAATTTTGCCCCCCAAAGAAACCCTAAAATATATTCTCCCTTTCATATATGAGGGATTCTTAACATGATTTGCAATTTCCTGGCCCCTACTTGTCCAATCCCTCCTGGAAACACTCTTCTTGGCACGCAGTGAGTTTTGGGTAAATATTGTTGAATGATTAATTGACTGCAGAGTCTACTGAAAATAGATTCATGTCAAAGAGCCCTCACTTCACACATTTTAGCTAAATGTCTTTGGGCCACTTATTTGACCTCTCTGGGCTTCAAATTTCACTGACAGGTCTTCTATGAAAACCAAATAAGACAACATAAATATAGTATATAGGACTTTTCCCCTGAATTATAAGGGTGTTTAATAAACATTTTTTTTCATCAAATGTTCTTTTCTGAGCTGCACATACTGAGAAGTGAGCATTTGCATCTCAGATACTCTTAGAGTGGTTTAACCTCACTTAACTCATTAATTAATATTTGTATTCTATGTAGTAAAAATAAGCGTTGTGTACTATGACAATAAGCACAGTAAGTTAGTATATGATGAAAAAAATGCACCAAATAATCACTAATATAAACTTGTTTGATATAAAAATGGAATGAAAAGAAATGAAGAATGTCTTAGATTTGGATTGTTACTTATTTTTGCATAAATATTTTATCTTGAAAGCTGTCACCCAGAGCAATTTCATATAAGCTACAGAACGGACCCAGGCATCCTCAAACTACAGCCCACAGGCCACATGCAGCCCTCTTAGGACATTCAACCAGCCCACTGGTGTTTTTGCCGCTGCTGTCTGTCCTGCTTAGCAGCCGACTCATCCTGGGGCCTGGGGCCTGCAGTCTGGTCTTCCAACAGTCTGGAGGGACAGTGAACTGGCCCCCAGTTTAAAAAGTTTGAGGATCCCTGAAAGCTGAATAAAGTAAAAAAAAAAAAAAAAAAAAAAAAGACTATCAGATTATACACAACTGTAGGGAACATGGGTAGAAACTTCAGTCGAGCTACCGGCTACCCTGGACCTGACAGGAAACCGGCCACGCGAGCCTCTGTCTCCCTCGGTCTTCTCTCCCCCCTATTCATTCTCATGCTTTGCAACTTAGCTTTCCCCCATCGACTTCTCCATTCTTCAGACATGGATATTCCAATTCCAACTTTCCATAAATTCTCTTTTCAAGTATCCAACAGTGATTGACTAAAATTTCTAGGTATCAATTCCAAACTTTGGGGGGAGCAATTTGTTTCACTGGACCCAGTATAGGCCAGATGGTCATCCAAGATCTCCAAAGAATGGCTCTGAGACTGCTTAAAAGCAGGAATTAAAATGAAAGCTGAGGTTGAGCATGACAGGCACATCGCAAAGTAATAACCCTGAGTCAGTCTAACAATAATTACATTATAAACACATAGTCTTTATTCTAGGCTTTGTTCTAGAATAAAGTGGTCGAGTGTCCAGTGGTCATTCCATTTCCTCAGCAATGCTGTGGGACAGCGAGGGCTGCTACTTTTGTTTCGGATAAGGGAAATGAAGCAAGGACATACTAAGCCATGTTCCCAAGACCACAAGGTCAGAAGTGGCAGAACTGGACTCCAACACCATAGTGCTTTAGCTTCAGACACATGATTTGAACAGCCATGCTATTCTGCCTGTCTGTGAAATTGCTTTTACATATCAAGTAAGTTTGGTTTTAGTCTCTGGGTACTGTAATAAAATGCAAAATTTCTAGGCTCTTTCAACTCAGAAAAATCCCAAGGACAGAATCATCTTTTCCTTAAGACCCTGGATCTCTGTGGAGAGACTCGGAGCAGCTAGTTGGAGGCAAGACAGAGCCACCTGTTCCTTGTGTTGTCAATGAAAGGAAGATCAAGCCTGGGCACTTTCAATGGTTATGAACAAAAATGTTGGAGGAATGCCCTCCTTGACTCATTAGTTCACCAACAAATTTCTCCATAGAAAGCCACTTTCTCAGGTGGCACCTGTGGCTCAAAGGAGTAGGGCACCGGCCCCATATGCCAGAGGTGGTGGGTTCAAACCCAGCCCCAGCCAAAAACTGCAAAAAAAAAATAAAAAGCCAGTTTCTCTTTGAATCATGTACAAAGAAAGCCTTCCGTGCAGTGCTATAATAGATCCACCAATTTCTGCTCTATACAAAGAGGTGAAAGGAATATTCACCTATTGATTTTACCAAAATTATGAGTCAATTATCTAATATTAGCATGAAAATACAGAGGTAGCATGCAGTCTGACATAATTTGCCTGAGCTAGGTTCATCTAGTAATGTCCTGATGTGAACCATATAGTTTACCTACTTTCTTTCAAAATTTAGTTATCCCTGATGGTACTTAAAGTAGCATTTTCAAATAAGAGAAGGCCTCCTGAACAAAGCAAACATAAAATCAGTGTTATTATACATTGAAAATATAAGCTTTTTTGTGTTTCAGGTTATTAACCTGACAGAATATTTTTAGAATTAGTCCACAGTGTAAAACATAGGGGATATTTGTACCTGGTAATGATTTCTTTGTAAGATATACCTGACAAAATATTTTTAGATGACTCAGTTCAAAATGTATTATTTTTGTTGTTGTTGTTGTTGTTGCAGTTTGGCCAGGGCTGGGTTCAAATCCACCACCCTTGGTATATGGAGCCGGTGCCCTACTCGCTGAGCCACAGGCACCGCCCTCAAAATGTCTCTTAACAATCTTTAAGAGACATTATGAAACTCCCATCTAACAGATGTGCCTGTGACAGTAAAACAAAAATAAACTTCCAAATATTCACGGGCATGTTTGCCCATCTTCCAAACCCACTGTGCAATTGCCATATACTAGAAAACCAAGCACCTGCAAAGTGGAATAATTGATTGACTGTGACTAAGGGCCGTGCCAAAGTTTTCTGAAGCCTTCTTGAGGCTCCATAACAAAACACATATAACAATGGTTGGTCACAAAGATAACATTGACGATTAAGTTTCATGAACTAACTGAGATTTGCAACCTTCTGCTTTCAATTTTACAGTTCAGTTCTGCCAGATGGAGGAGGGAGAAAATAACATACATAATTAAAATCAATGAAGTTATATCAACCCCAAACACCAAAAAATAAAATCAAAGAAGAAAGCAGGAATAAACAGCCAAATCACATGTTGTCCTACATCTGTAGTTAAAGTTTAAAATCTGCAAGTCAGGCTTTGGAAGGCTTTCATGCGAAAAGGTGGAAATAAATTGTCTGAACCAGGACAATACATAACAACGTAAGTAACTATCTACTGAGCAAAAAGTTATTTGTTACATGACTGAAGAAAGAAGTTAAGTGGCTGTTTAAAAAATCAATAACAAGTAAAAGTATGCTACTGGGGCAGGAATGGATGTACTGGTCGGTAGAAAGAAGAGAGAGTGAGTCACACAGCAGCTGACAGAGTGAGCCCTTAATAACGTTCATTTAGATAGTGGATTATTGACCCCATAAAAGACTCTGCTTTGCTTTGTCATTTAATCTCTGATGAGGTATCACAAATGAACGGGTAACAGACAACTACATCGCTCTTGAGGACCGGAGAAAATCAAGTCATCATATTACTTTCTGACATGTGTCAGGTAATAAATGAAGCTTCAGGTGAGAGAAATAAACAAAAATGAATAAATCTTACTGCTGCACAGAATAGGACATTGTTATTTTTCATGTTTTTAACTTAAAAGGGGGGACTACATCTTATTTAGCCTACTGATTGCACATACAGTTTTTTTATCTCTTCCCCTGAAATTCCTTTCAAATTACAAAATAAATATATCCTAAAAACCTTTAACAACTAGACAAGTGTCAGTAGCTGAAGAAAATAGTGAGGATTTTATGAAAAATAGGGAACTAAAAGGAACGGATGACATTTCAATGACAGAGCTAAGGAAATCTCAAACTGACAACCAAAACAAGTGAGAATAAATATCCCCTCTTTTTATAAAGGGGCTCAAAACTGAAATAAGAAATAGTGTAAAAGTTAAGATATAAAATTACATATTAGAAAATACTCAGTATGTGGTAGGTGTTTCCTGAGAGACGTAAAAATTTAACAAACCAGAAATCAATACAACCTAAGACTTTAGGAACAAAAAACCGAACACTTGTATCTACAGTGATGTCTGTAAATATTGCTAACAGAGGAACCACTGGAATAATCAAAGTCCAATATTGGGTAAAAAGCTTAAGAACAAGCTTAAACATCCCCATATCTACCAAAGATGACATTGTAAGGAAGATACTAGTACTTTTATATGCCTAGTTCTTTCTTTACTCCTAATTATAAAAAATATGAACAGACAACATTGCAGATTTATTAATTATATGACTGTCACAATATCACATAATATCATTTTAACCCACTACTACTGTAGAACATGAGATTCATCAGAGAAAAAATTTTAAAGATGCTTGGAAAACAAAAAGGAAGGCCAATTGACTTGTAATTAAGGCACAGAAAGAAAGGGAGATGAGAATAAGAGACAGAAATTGTGTCCTAAAATAAAAATGACTGTGTGGCAGATTGTGAAAAAAAAAAAAACTAAAAAAGTTTAGTTTGATGGTAAATTGTCAGTTGTAAAAAGCTTGAATTCAAATGGACTTTATTGGCTTTGTTTACTGGAGCCATTCAAGTAATAGCAATTTCTAACAATTGCTAAATTCATTCCCAAATGTCAATCTGTAACTTCTGTTTTAGAATCTCTATCAGAAGAATACTTTTTTTTCTCCACTGTGATGTCATTTCTACTAGATAGGGATAAATGTAACTTTCGCATAAAACGCATCGCAGAGAGATTTTTTTTTTTTAGGAGTTTTTATAAGTTTTCCCACACATATCCAGTGTGGGAATCAGTATCACTGATTTAGACTTCTGAATATTATCACTATTTATGCATCAAGAAATGGCCAAAGAATTAGCTATAGTCACAGCGTCTCTATGGATAAGAGAATCTGCAAACATGAGTAGTTTAATTGTAACAGGGTCATTGACTGTTGCTGGATGATCACTGTAGCAGGTTGAACACTGTGCTGCTAAAATAAAGTCACTGCACATGTAATTAGTCAAGGTGAGGTCATCTACACTGGATTTGGGTGGGCCCTGAATCTACTGACTGACTCGTGCTAAGCTCTTGAAGAGAGGACAGAGTTGCAGAGAAGGGAACACCATGTGAAGATAAAGACGAGAGTTCCCTTCTCTTCATACCCATGTCAGCATCTGTATCTTTGGGTCACTCTCACTAGGGTTAGGTCATAGCTCAAAGTGGTTTTGATTTGCACTTCTTTGTAATTAGAGACAATGGGCATCTCTTCACGAGTTTGTTTGGCCAACTGTCTGTCCTTGTAAGAAAAGATTCTGTTTATGCCTCTTACCCAGATTTTCATGAGGTTGTTTACTCTTTTTTTTTTTTCTTGATTTGCTTGAGTTCTTTGTAGATTCTGGTTAACAGCCTTTGATGTATTCATAGCATGCAAATATCTTCTCCCATTGTGAAAGGTTGTGCCTTTGCTTTGTTGATTGTGTCCTTAGCTGTGCAGAAACTTTTTAACTAGATCACATCCCATTTATTTATTTCCGTTGTTGTTATTGCCTTTGAGGTCTCCTTCATAAATTCTTTTCCAGGACTGATATAACTGAGACTGAAAACTAGTACAGCCTTTATGGAAAGAAAGATGGAGACCCATCAAAGAACTAAAAGTAGACTTTCGATTTGATCCTGCAATCCCATTAGAAGGTATTTGCCAAAAAGACACGTCATTTTACCATAAGGACGTATGAACTTGAAGGTTTATAGAAGCCCAATTTACAATTGCAAAGATATGGAAACAACCCAAGTGCCCTTCAGCACATGAATGGATTACTAACTGTGGTATATATATACCATGAACTACTCTTGGCCACAAAAGATGGAGATTTTGTATCCTTTGTGACAATTTGGGATGGATTTGGAGAACACTCACTTAAGTAAAGTATCACAAGAATGGAAAAACAAGCATCCCATGTACTCAATACTATTGTTGTAGATTAACAACAAGGTGCTCACAGGAGAGAAAAACTCAATTAAATTCAAGAAGGGGGGAAGGTGGAGGAGTTGGCGGGTTGCTATGCAATGGAAACATGTGGGCGTGTGGCATACTTCTTGGGTTAAAGAAACAACTGCAACTTAGACTTTATCTTACAAACGCAAACAATGCAACCTAATTCATATGAGGGTATGTACTTCATAAGAATCTGAAATTAAAAAAAAATATGGAGGAGTAGACTGGAAGAATGTAGCTACAAACAAAAGCCTGCCAAGGATTCTCAGCAATTACCAATAGTTAGGCAAATGGTATGGAATTCTCTGTCAAATCCTCTAAAAATCACCACTGGACTAATTCTTTGATTTTGGACTTCTAGCCTTCACAACTGTAACAGAAGAAATTCCTTTTAAGCCTCTATGTTTGTGGTAATTTGTTGCGAAGGCTGCAGGAGACTATACAATCTTAAATGTTTCTCTTTGTATGTACAAATATTTAGGCTATGCTCAATGGCAGACCAAGGCTGAGACTTGGCCTCAGAGCAATTATAGGCCTCAAATAAATTAGTTGAACCATCTTATGATCTTCTACAAGAATGATAAAATCTCATGTTACTAGGAAGAGTAAATATCTAGTGCTAAACAAAAGCATCAACATTTTCTTTTACTAGTTGGTTAACGTATTATGAATTGTTATTATAGTATTCATTTCATAATGATACCATGCCCTTGGGCAACACTCTTCAAAGAACTTTATGACATTTAGCCAATTACAGTGTGATAGAATCCTGTGTTTCGTAATTCACGCCTGTCCTGGGCATGATCATGAACTGTTATTTTGGATGTTCTTATACCAAGTCCTAGCTTCATGTTGTTTGTTGTATTTAATCATAAACGGGATAAAGGATTTCAAGCTGGTGTACCATATCTAGTCTCTTTTAGGTTCCATTTTTTTAAAACAGAAGCCAAATGAGTCCAAGTGGCAAACATGTGCTCCTTTCTGGAGCATGTCAAATTATTAAAATAAAAAAGTAGATATGATCAATACATTTATAGAATAATGCAGTTTTTGAGATGCCAGAAAAGCAAAGAGGTCTCTTGATCTACTGAGAAACTCTTTAAAAATGAACTGCAAATATGAAGTATTTGATACCTCTTAAAATAATAGCTGTTGTTATATTGAGGCTCCTAATAATGGAAATATACCCAAGATACCTTACTGTGCAATGGATACCATGAAAATAGGTTTTTAAAAAATACATTATAAATACTTTAGAAAGATCATAGGAATATTTTAGCAGTTTACCACACTATACAGGCCTTGTATAGAGTAATAATAACCAAAAAGAAAAAGAAAGAAGGAAGGAGGGAAATAAGGAAGGAAGGAAGGAAAGAAAGGAAATAGAAAAAGAAAAAAAGGAAAGAAAGAAGGAACAGTTCTATGAAGAATTAGGACATAATACATATAGCTTCTCAAATTTTTGAAGAAACACTGGAGTTATGGAATCATAAGATCCATGAAAATTAGACCTGGCAACAACCAGATGGCTACTGAATATTACCAGAAAAAAAAAAAAAAACACAACCAAAGTAAAAGACTTTCAAATATGCACTTGCCAAAGGGAAACCATCATGGTAGGGGCACACTGGTTGTAACATTTAATACAAATTGGTGGGAAAACTACTTTAAATAAAATATAGTGGGCAATTCATGCATCCTCTATAACTAATGTAATTATAGGAAAACAAAAAAAGTGAGCATGGAATGGAACCCACACTCAAGGATGCTTTCAGCATCTTCAAAGAGATTTTCTACAAATAGTTCTTTCTGTGACTTATAAATATATACTAGTAATAGTAGGTGCATTTTGACATGCAGGGGCTACGTGCTCAGGGAAATGATCTCACAAGTGCCATGAGAGTATGTGGAAATTAAGGAAATTATTTGCAAAAAGACTACATGCAATTTTTCTCCACTAATCCTCCAAGGAACTGCCATAAAATGCTTAATGTTTAACATCAGCCTTACTACTACAGGACTGAACTTTGCTCCTCTGGGATTACTGAGTTACTTGGTAGCTTGCCGTCCAAGTCACAAGAGATTTTCGGGCTTGCCAGGAGAATGTCTTGTTCTCAGTAATTCCTCAGATGAATTATGATATTGGTGGCTGTTGTAGTAAGTATGATTTTTAATCTTCTACACTGAATGGTTTGTATCATTTTCCTGTTAAATCATAGCATTCAAACAGATAAAAATAAGTAAACAAATAGCTTGTATTTCCTGCCTGAGACACTGCAACTTTTCTATCTAGTCACATGGTAACACCTTTAACTGGAATAGTTACTCTTGAATTATGCAAGGTTTTGCCATTATTCAGAAACTACACTCACCTAATCATTTCCAAACTTTTAGACAAATAGGAGGAATCTTAGCAGAACTGGAAAGTTATATTTTAGAAAGGATCTTAAACTGAAGTTGTCCAGAGAATATCAGGAAGCAAGATGACCCACTAAATTTCCCGTCTAACACAAGATTCTCAGAAAGCCCGTGGTAACGTGAAGTAGATAATGTCTGCTCAGACCACTCCAGTTCCAACGAGAGTATTCTATGAGTTTCATGATACTGTTTGTTATTCTTTTTCCTCTTTACTGATAAAGCATTGGTACTTGCTGACGTAGCAAGTACCAATGTGTAATTACTGTGATTACTAATAAAAATGAATTATTTAAGCTTTACCTGAGACAAATAGCCCCTGTAACTCCATACTTTGAGTTCTTCCCGCCATTTTTAGTGCAACCAAATAAAAAAAAAAAACCAATGATATAAAATATGGCACACTCCACCTTACCAACAATGATACACCTTTAGACAATAATACATGAAGGAAAAAGTCCTGTACTAGGGAAAAGGCAAACTGCAAAAATGACTATCACAGCAACATTCAGAGACAGTACCCCTGCAGTGCCTGAAGGTTTACCCACACACGTGGACATGGGCTCTTCAATGTCAAACCAGAATGAAGGCTAATTATTCTGTAGGGCTACTAATTAGACTCAAAATTTAATGTGTTCTAAAGCCTTCAGTAATAAGGTGTTCATACAAAAATTCTAAAAGGGTAAAACTCCTGCTAAGGTAAAAAAAAAATAATAATAATAATGGTAATAATTCCTGATGAAACAGACTCAAAGGATATCAATCTTGGTAATGGATTTAAAGAAAGAAGGTGGTCTTCAAAAAATGGGATCCTTAGCTTGGCTCCCATAGCTCAGGGGTTAGGGTGCTGGCCACATACACCAGGGCTGGTGGGTTTAAACCCAGCCTGGGCCTGCCAAAAACAACAACAAAAATAGCCAGGCACCTGTAGTCCCAGCTACTTGGGAGGCTGAGGCAAGAGAATCGCTTGAGCCCAAGAGTTTGAGGTTGCAGTGAGCTGTGACACCATGGCACTCTACCGAGGGTGATATATTAAGACTCTGTCTCAAAAGAAAAAAAAAGGTGACCCTCAATTTGACTGGTGTGGTAATAATATGGGCCAAGTCTTGCAGGCACAACAAACTGATTTAATATTCCCAGTCCAAGAACTATGGATAAGAGCATAGAATGGAATTATCTCTGGGTCTGTGAGTACTCAGTCTGAACTATTTCTAACACTTCATGCTGACTTGCATGAACACCAGGAAGGGAGATAAAACATGGAGAACATTCAGTGGAAGTTACAAAACCTTAGAGAAAGGCATTTGTCAGAAATTAGCAAAGATTAAAAAATAAATGAATTAATGGATCAACACAAGGTGCCCAAATGAGATTAAATTGTACATTAAGGAAAAAAGATGAAAATAAAAGTGAAATTCACTAAAATATGTGTTTATTTTCTCTGTATATTCTATATAACAGAAAGGGTGAGAGGTTTCAGAGCCTACTAAAATTAGTTTTCCTTCTATTCAAATTCATCTAATTGTTTGCTTTCTTCATGGATTCTTTTTTGCAGCAAAGAGATCAGATTTTCTTAGATCTTGAGCAAGAGTTAAATAGGAAAGGTAAACATGAAACATATTAAGAAAAATAAGGATCATACACATGTGTTTTTCATACCTGGCTGATTCTTAATTCATGTGGTCCGGGAAGTAAGATTTGCTCAGGAGTATTAACCCCAAAGTTGGTTCAGACAAGAGAAGGTGACATATAACTAACCTTAGAGCTATTTGAGAGAACAACGATATCCCACCGCAATATGCAGTTTAAGATCATTGTTGTTCTCGAAGTATTTAGATTATTGAATTCCCAGAATGTATTTTCGCCGCCACCAGAATGATGATGTGCTGAAAATGACATAACAATTTCTATCTGATTTTACTGGTGAAATAAGCTTTGAAAAGTTATATAACCTCTTCAGAAAACATTTAATTATTAAACTGTCCCCATAGTTGCCTGTAGGCTACTTATACATCATTCTGTTGATACTAAACACTCAGGGTCTTATGAATGTCTTCAGAAACTCTTACCCTAAAATTTAGTCCACAGTCACATCAACAGTTGAATCCTGATTCTATGTAGGAAATTAAGCATACACATAAACCAAATTCATTCTCTCTCTTTCTCTCTCTCTTTCCTGACCCCCTCCCTTCTTCTCCCACAGCTAGGGAGAAAACTGGGGAACTTCAGATTAAATTTGGGCATCAGCAGTGCCAAATTAGGGAAGCTCAGCTGCAGCTTCTAAAATTCATGGTGATCATAAATTAGCAACAGCCCATGATTGGCTCTGGGGTATTCAAAACTGTCTATGCCTTCCAAGGTATTTATAAGAAAATGTCTGCCCACTGGTCAAAGTCGGCAAATATTCCAAATTTCCCTTCTACTTTCAGAAAAGTTCTGCAAGAAAACCAAGGGTCCTTTGAATCCCATTGTTCTCTTTTAGGGGTATCTCCCACAAAGCAGGCAATAGTTGGGGAAATAACAACTTGCTAATCAGATGATAAATTACCAGATTAAGAAGAAATTGAAGTGCAGAGCATGACAGGGAAAGGACTCAAATATGAAAAGAAACATGTTAGGGACAGAAAGAAAATCTGGGACAGCTGTTCTTAAAAAATATTCAGGGAGTCTCATTAGAAAAGATTTTCAACAAACTCGGGGTAGAAAAAGCTAGCAGAGCGTCATTACTTTGACTCACTTGGCAAACCAATGAACTTTGGAAAAAGCAGTTCTTTAATTCTGAAACAACTGCAATAAAAACCTGATCCAAATAGACATATTGATCAATCTATTTCAGAATTGATGCTTCAGGAAAATGCCCTGAGTGTCACTGGTGTGAATCACAATGAGGTACTTAAAACCCCACACTTCACTGGGATTTATTTTATAAAAATAACATAAAAGATGAGTAAGAATTACTGTTTCAATCTGAAAAATAAACCTCTGTCAACCAAAGCATGGCAGCGGTATGTTTTTTAAAAAATCCATCTTGACTATGTAATTTTCTACCCAAAATATGACAGATGGCTTTACTTAAATAAGTGATTGCACCAGGTGACATAATAGTTGCAATGCTATTTCTCCTGGTGCAGCGACACAGTTCTGCAGTTCCACATATCAAAGGCTTTCACCTTCGGAGGACATGAGGATGAATTGACTAACAGTCATTATGTTTCCAAGATATACACGATACTGCTGAAGACTTTATACGGATGCATAAAACCATTAAGATGAAGGTTTATGGCAGTCATAGACGGAGACATTTCTAGGTCAGGCCCAAATTTCCATTGTCAAGCCTTACCTTCTTCCAGATGAAGCTGTAAGAAATAAGATGCACACAGAGAAAAAGGGAAAGTCAGAAATTTTAGTCCATTCCTTTTTATTTTTATTTTTTTTTTCAAGTTTGGTTCCTTATCAGCTTGTGCAAAGCTGCTGGAAAGTAACAGAGATTTTGCTGCCAGGTCTGAACGGCAGGGGTGGAATTGGCAGTAGTAAAACCAAAAAGATTGAGCAAATAAAAGATAATATAGATTGTCTCCTGTTGTGTCTGTTTTCAAATTACTGTGTTTAAATGAACTTCTTTTTTAGCAAACTCTCTCTCTTTCTGGCTTCCAGTGACCTTTCTCTGATTCTCTATTGCGTCTGTGTCTCAAAAAACATCTGAAACTCTGGTCTTTCTCTGAATGGCTTCATGAAAATAAATTCCACATAGGCTTTTTGGATAAGCAACTTGATCAGGATTTATTAACTACATGGGCAACAAAATGTAATTGGACATTTTGCCCCAATTGGGTTTATTTACTAAAAGAAAAACAATAAAAAGGGGTTTAAAAGGCAGAATGTAAATGGAATGCATTTCATCTATAAAGAAGTATGATAATACTGAAATAAGATTAGTTCTTCATATGATCTGTAGTATCAATTTCAGTTTGTTAGAGTTAATTCTCAGAGTAATAGGATTCCTGCCCCCCCCCCAACATATGTTTTGATAAGGAGTAAACTGCCTTCAAATGAAAAGAAAAACAGAAGTCAGGAGGAGGAAACACTCAACCAACCATAGCAGTTCTTTTCAATCAAACAACTTGGAATTGCAAAAATAATTTACCATTTTGATCTACTAAAAATGGCAATTTAGTATGGTTCAACCTAACAGATGTCTATGGAAAAATAGACCAACGTGAGAAATCTATTATACCTGACTTTCATCCGTACTGCTTCATAACTTTGATGCTGTCTTCTCTTTAACTGGATTGTCAATAAAAGAACTACAACGATCCAACTGCAGTTGAATAATCACTATAACCTTTGAGGCCCTAATATTAGGAAATTTTGTTTCTGCATATATCCAGTAATGCATTCATAAAAAATCCTGTGTAGGAAAAACTCAGTTAAAATGTAGGCAATTATATGATAGCTGTCATTAATGAGTCATTTTTCATCTGACAGTTATATTTGTCTTTTTTTTTATTTGGGGTTAATATACAGGTATATACAATTAGATTATATTGTTTGTGTTTGTTAGGTAACATCCAGGTTGTAGTTGAGTCCTTCATAAGGGGTGTCCTGTATACCCTTACATTGTACTCATTAGGGAGGAGCTTACTGAGTCCCCTCCTCATCCGTATCCCTCCCCTCTTCTTGAATCTAATTATATTCTTCTCTTGTGTGGGCCTATAGTTTTTGGTCTACTGGTTTCAGATCGGTATTGAGGACATAGGGTGCTTGCTTTTCCATTCTTGAGTTACTTTACTATGGAGAATGTTCTTTAGCTTCACCCAGGTAAATACTATTCAGCCATAAAAAGATTCAGCTTTTTAATGGCTGAATAGTATTCCATGGTATACATATAGATATAAACATGGGTGTGTGGGCACTTGGGTTATTTCCATCTTCATGATTATAAACTGAGCTACTGTAAACATTCTAGTGCAAAAGCCCTTTTGATAAAATGATTTTTTTCTTCTGGGTAGATACCTAGTAACAGGATTGCAGGGTCAAACAGAAGATCCACTTTTAGCTCTTTGAGGATTCTCTAGACCTCTTTCCCCAAAGGCTGACAGTTATGTTTGAAGCCCTCTTTTCATCCTTTTTTCACTCACCTTTCTTTACCTTTATCCTAACTTTCGACTACTAACATGAAGTTGATGTATCATTTTTCCAACCATTATCATATAATTTTATGTGTTCATACAATGATGTTGTTTTTTGTATTTTAATATTATAGATAAATGGTGCCTTATTTTGATTTACTGATGACTTCAAGAAATAATCACACTGAAATGAGATCTCATCACTTCTCCGCTTGCAGTGTAATGGTAGAAATCAGAGCTGCTCCAGGCCATGCAAATCCTCAGTGTGATTTTTGATCAATTTCTCTCTACCTTCTCTTCCATTTCCCCTGTTGCTCACTGGGCTTTAGCAACGCCAACTTCTTTACCTTGGTATTTTTGTTCCTTTCTCTAGGAAGGTTTTTTAAAAAATAATTATTTTATTGTATTTATATAAGGTATACAGCATGACATTATGATACACATAGAGATAGTAAATGGTTAAGCAAATTACCCTATTCATTATCTCACAGTTAATATTTTTTTCTTTCCTTGTGGCAAAAACAACTGAATTCCACCTGGGCTGCTTTTACAACTGATTCATAATGTTATTCAGGACCTGTCATACTTTGGCTTGATTGATTGATTGATTGATTACATCCCACAAGAATGTAAGTCCAAAGAAGGATAAACTTTTGGG
>CAUYQV010040916.1:0-20489 GCA_963574575.1 Galagoides demidoff
GAAGACAGTGGAGACTGGATGTAAAGAGGTGAAGTAGGGGTGGCAGCAACCAGAAAACAAGGGGATATCCCTCCTCTCATTTGGCCAGCGGCCACTTTCCCTGACACCTTCTTTTCCACACTGTTAAAAGTTATTTTTAAATTGCTAATGGAACAGGCTTGGTGCCTATGACTCAAGTGGTTAAGGCACCAGTCACATACACCTAAGGTGGCCAGTTCGAATCCAGTCCGGGCCCACCAGACAACAATGATGGCTGCAACCAAAAAAAATTAGCTAGGCATTGTGGTGGGTGCCTGTGGTCCCAGCTTCTTGGGAGGCTGAGGCAGGAAACTCGCTTGAGCCCAGGAGTTGGAGGCTGCTGTGAGCTGTGATGCCAGAGCACTCTACCCTGGGGGACAGTTTGAGGCTCTGTCTCAAAAAAAACAAAAAATTGCTAAGGAACAGCACAGTCTTCCATTACTTCTTAAAAATCAGAAGTTTCATCCTATGCACAAGGAGGAATTGGCATCTTCCACACCAGCAAATCATTTTACATTTGATAAAAATAGAGTCCAAGGTCAGCACCCACAGTCAAGTGCCAGTTGCATTAAACCTCTTAAGATACTTTTATAATCAAAGCATTCAATGCACATTTTCTATCTTCCAGACAACTGGGTTTTGTGAAGTCTTTCTAAGCTGTGCTACTATCTAAAAGAATAAATACGACTCAGTAGCTATTTCATAATTATATTTCCCAGCATGCTTGGTTTTCATATTTTACTAGTTCTGTGGCATGATATGGCACTTTAATCTCCTGCATTTTATCAGTAAAATCAATAAAATATTTGAATAGACAACATGGTAAATCTTGGTACTTCAAGAAGTATCTATCTGAATTACTTCCAAAAGAAGATAATTTCAGTTTGAGAGTTTCACTAAACTTCCATTACAGATAGTCATTGAACCAGGCTTTAAATTTTAAAAGGTCAGGAATGTCTATAAAAGATAATGGTATGTCTTCTCCAAAATTCAGATGTTGAAACGTAAGGGCCAGTGTGATGGTATTTAGAAGTGGGCTCTTTAGAGGTGATTAGGGCGTGAGAATTACACCCTGAAAAATGGAGTTAAGGCTTTTAGAAAAGAGGCCTCACATGGGATTTGAACTCACATCCCACCAGTGGAGGGCACCATGTTTCTCTCTCTCTGGGGGGACCATGCTGGAAGCAGAGAGCAGCCCTCAGCAGGAAACCACACACACTGACCCCTTCATCTTGAATTTCTCCGCTTCCAAAATTGTAAGAAAATAAATTTGTTCTTTATAAGTTATCCAGTCTCTAGTATTCTGTTATAGCAGTACAAATTGATGAAGACAGATAAAGAGGCAAAAATTAAGTATTTAAAACATATGGATTTTTTTCTTTAAAAATTACCTTTAGAATCATATCATAAACCATATATTTTTCACCTAGGAATAAACTGAATATATTCAATTTATTTCTATAAATATTCTAGATTCAGTTATATCCTGTGAGCTCCCTCCTACTTTCTTTTATTTGAAATTAGAACCAAAACATAGGATATTACTCAAAAATGGAGTGCTTGTTTTGTGTATTCATGTGTCTTTATATCTAGGAGCCTTCTTGTTGCTTCTAAGTTAATCCTCCTGGATTGATACTTAAAATGGTTTAGTTTTTTTTTCCAGATAGAAAGAATTTCATTGTTGTACAGCTAGGGTGGATGGTAACATCCTTCCCAAAGACAATCTCAAGAGAATCCTGCTTCTTCCCTGTCCTCTATCTTCCCATTTGTGCTCTTGTTTCATGTCTGCCTCCCTCATTAGTAAGTGCAACAATGTTTCATCCAGGCCCTAGCGTTCATGCAAAGTCACCTGTCTGTTAGTCACTCAGCAAACTTCCAGAATAAGGAGTATTTATTGACAATAAATAAAAATAAAGACGTCGAGTTGGACGATGACCACATTCCTTACTTTGAGATCAGTACATTTCAACAAGGACAATGCAAAATGTCCTTGGCTGGAAAATATACTCAGAGAAATTATCTCTCGCAGCAAATCACTCTACCCTTTAAAAATTTGGATATTTAGGAAATCTTGGTTGATGGTCTTTGCTGGCAGGCTCTATTGTAATAGTCCTATTTTGGCCTATGTGTTTGGAAATTGATACTTTAACATAGATTTCAAGTATACCCACACAACTCTTAATTCTTTAATTAAAGAGAAAATCACATGGGTAAAATTTTCACTCAAATTCTACAGCTATGCATAGATGCTTGATGCTAATGAATAAATGATGATACGACTTTAATTTGGAATGTTACCGTTAAAAACAATGATTCAAATCTAATTATATACAACAGTAATAATTAGAACACAGTCAAGAAATGTGGTCACTTAGTTGCATGTGAGATTTCTTGTGGTAATACTTATCACAAGCATTTAAGGATGAGGAAAATGTGAGGCTGAGTTAGTTGCTTTTAATTTTCTTTTTAAAATTAAATTACATTTGTAAAATTGACACATAATAATTGCACATATTAATGGGGGACACAGTGATGTTCTAATACATGTTAATAATAATGTATGGTAATTAGATCAGGGTAATTAGGACATCCATTATGTCAAACCGTGATCATATTTTCGTGTTGAAATCATTCAGTATCCTCTTTCTAGCTGTTTGAGACTGGATATTTTATTATTGTTCATTTTAATTATCCTACAGAACTAGAATTTATTCCTTATATCTGGGTTTCATTTCGTCAAATATCTCTCTTTTTTTTTTTTGGAGACGGAATCTCACTTTGTTGCTCTTGGTGGAATGCTGTGCTATCATAGCTCACAGCAATCTCCAACTCTTGGGCTCAAGTGATTCTCTTGCCTCACCTTCCCTAGTAGCTGGGGCCCACCATAATGTTCGGCTATTTTTTTTGTTGCTGTAGTTCAGCAGGCTCGGGCTGGGTTCCAACCCACTGGTCCTGGAGCATGTGGCCAGTGCCCTAACCACTGAGCTAGGGTGCCCAGCCTTGTCAAATCTCTCCCTAGTCCCTCCCTTCCCCATACACTTCCAGGCTGGGTGAATTTCTTAGACATAATATACAAACTTTCCAGATATATAGAAACCTAGGTAGGTCTTGAAGAGACTAAATTATATGAACACATAGACAAATATTTTATTGGTTACACAGTGTGTGATGGAATAATATGTAGCAATCAATTCCTACCAAAGTCCAGGTACCACAGGGACTCACCTGGGACCAATCGGATCTGTTTCCCTTTTCCCTTCAATGTTCCAGCTCTCACAGTTAAGTAGTTTTCTTAGATAATAAAAAATGAATAAAGCCCAAAGGTTTTTAAAGAATGAAAACAAAACAATAAAAATGAATATATCATTATTTCCCATCATATGTACCCAATCTGAGTGTTGGGACTAACAAATGGTGTTCAACCCTTTTTTGTCATCTGAATATTGGCTATCGTTAAGATGATTCTGCAGACTTAGAAAGAGATTTTCCAGGCATTGACTACTAGCTTTAAAGCTCCAAGGTGTTTCTGTCCAAATACAACTGGTTTAAACCATCTCATTTCACAGTGACCTTTATGTGACTGGGTTACATTTCAAATGCTCTTAAGAAAGATGCTCTAAATAGGTAAAATTCTATAATTTAGGAATCTTCTCCTTCCTGTTCTTTAAGACTCTTGGAAACTAATGTAATCTTTCACCTGACTCTATTTTGTACCCTTAACAAAATAATATACCTCCATAAATAAGCCCGCAAATCCTAAGATATTATTAATTAAAATAAAATGGAGAGTAGAGGTCATAATAGTTTCAAAAGAGGACGAAAGTTGACTTGGTAGAACAAGCTTTTGAAAATATAAGAACTTTGGTACATGGTAAGAATAGCTTTCTGTGCCTATAAAAAGGCCAATAACCTAGGGAGAAAAAGAAAAGAATAAAAAAACCTAACCAGTCAAAGGAGAAAAAAAAAATAAATCAAATATATGGCAGACTTTAGAAGATGTAGTAGGAGAAGTATAATATTGGAAAAGACCCAAGTTTTATTTACAGTTCTGCTATCCACCTGTCAGGCAAATATTCAAATATCATCTATCTAAATATCATACAACTTCAAAGACTGATAAATGCCTGCTTAGAATGTGATATGAGTATTATGAGCTATACAATTCTTTTAGAAAAATTACCATAAATTCCAGCTCCCTTGGGTAAGTGTCCACATATTTCTGTAACTAAGTTTTTCCTACAAAATAGTAACAGTTGATGCTACTTGTTTTTATGGGCCTTATGAAAAAACATGTCCTGCCATCTTTTGAAGCCTTTAAAAGAAGTTTCATTTTTAGGTATTGTTTGAAATGGGCCAATAAAGGATATATTCCTCTGTCTTAAGTGCTTCAGTGTGCGAATAAAATAGAGAGTAAAGGTCATAACAGTTTCAAAAGAGGACAAAGATGACTTAGGCGATGGAAGAGGCCTTGAAGTTGGGCATCTCTCCTTCAACTACTTTTGCCATTGACCTTGAACTCTGTGGATGCAGAAGATATAATGAGTAGGTGGTTTGTACTGTGTTGATTGTTAAATCCTTTGCTTACTCTCATCAAAGTATTTACTGGATTCCCATTCCGCACAAAGCACTGGGGATACAAAGGTAGATTAAGGGCACCTTACAGTGTAGAAGGCTCTAGAAAATTTAGTGTATCTCATCTGGAAATCACCTGGTATCATTCTAATCTATCCTTAGAGATGCTTGAAGTCTCATTACTGTTCATCTTTCTAACTGGGGTTAGTCAACCTCCACAATGATATTTCAAAAGGTGCTTAAACTAGTCACAACTTCCTGGAAAAGGTGGGGACATGATCTCCTATCTTTGTGTTTCCAGTTTATCTGATAATGATAAATGGAATATTGACTTTTGAAAGAAATCAAGGCTTGGCGCCTGTGGCTCAATCGGCTAAGGCGCCAGCCACGTACACTTAAGGTGGTGGGTTCGAATCCCCAGCCTGGGCCTGCCAAACAACAATGATGGCTGCAACCAAAAAATGGCCGGGCGTTGTGGTGGGCGCCTGTGGTCTCAGCTACTTGGGAGGCTGAGGCAGAAGACTCGCTTGAGCCCTGGAGTTGGAGGTTGCTATGAGCTGTGATGCCATGGCACTCTACCCAGGGGGATAGCTTGAGGCTCTGTCTCAAAAAAAAAAAAAAGGAAAGAAATCAAAAGTTTATGTATGAGAAATGGGGGCCACAGGAATAAGAACAGTGATTACATGCTGAGGCCCGCTGACCTATAGGGATGGCAACCAGTGTGTCCCTCAGGCTCACATGTTAGGTTTCCACTGCTATGTAATAAATCACCAAAAATTTAGCAGCTTAAAACAACATACCTCCATAGATTAGCTGGGTCTGGGCACAGCCCAGCGAAGTCTTCTATCAGTGTTACATATGGCTACAATTAAAGTGTCAGCCAGACTGTGTTAAGATCAGGATCTTGATTGGGGAATAGTCCACTTCTAAGCTTTCTCAAGTTGTTGATATAATTTAATTTGTTGGGCTATATGAACTAGACTTCAGCTTTTGTTGGAGCCTTAGATGTAAGAGGCTGCCTGCAGTATCCTAGGGAGTGCTGTATTTCCTGGGTTTTGCAGGTTTCCCCAGCAGAGCCACTAACCTCATCAAGTTGGCAGGTACAGTCTGTCACTTCCAGAAGTGCTCAGTTCCTTTTGTGAGAGCATTCACCTGATTAAGACTGGTCTGTCCAGGATCATCTCCACTTTGATTCAAAATCAACTGACTGGAGGTTTAATTATATATCTGCAAAGATCCTTTCACTTTTGTCCTATTCTATTGGTTAGGAGCAAATCCAGCATTCTGCTCATGCTGGGAGGGCAGCACCACAGAATACAGGGACCCCAAGCAGTGGGGGGTCACATGAGCCACTCTGGAATTCTGTCTGCCACGTCCATGCCCCATGTCTATGCACAGAGAGCATGAAAACTATCTTCTCACTCACAGTGTCTCTACATAAGAACAAAGCAGTGCAGTGACAAGGGCGCATGACTAATTCTAAGTTGACAGGTTAACTCTGTATCTCAATTCATTGCAGCATTCTCCTGCAGGCATGTTACATGCCACGGATTCATGGACTGCAGCTGCCTGGTCCCAGCTCGATTGGTACAAACTTTTCTTAGAACACGTCCATGTGCATGAGAGGCTGTGCAGTGTCCTGGAGATGACGTCCACTTTGCAGTCACCAGAGTGCCGTTCTAAACGCGCCTCCCACCAAACAGGGCCTGGCATATGAGTTTCATTAGTTTCATTATCTATGAAGGAGAGGAAACTATTCCCTTTCCTCAGCAGAATCGGAGGAATGCAGTGCCATGAAGAGAGCTCTTGGTCAAGAACATGGGCCCTGCAGCAGACCCCTGTCCGGCTCTTACTGGTTGTGTGACCACAAAAAACCGTATACCCTCCCTGGACTTCCAGGTTCTCCTCCATTTCACAACATTAATAATTGTTTCTAATTCTTGTTGTTGAAATGACCCATGGAGTGTTTGGCCTATAGCTCTGACTTGCTCTATAAACATTATGTCTAATATTATTAATATATGTGAAATTCCTGGCACTGTAATTCATTCCCCAAATATTA
Organism: Galagoides demidoff; assembly: GCA_963574575.1. Classification (NCBI taxonomy): domain Eukaryota; kingdom Metazoa; phylum Chordata; class Mammalia; order Primates; family Galagidae; genus Galagoides; species Galagoides demidoff. The sequence goes on from CAUYQV010040916.1 coordinate 6,653, forward strand.
ATTGGGCATCCAATCTGTTCTAGGCACTGTCTAAGGGACAAAGCGGGGAGACATTAGAAATTTCCACCTTCTTGATCTTATATTTTTAGATACATAGGAAATATTACTATACTTGTGTTCTTTGCTGCATGCTAACATCAAGAAAGAAAGTAACTGTCCATGAAACCTTAGGGTCCATTCTGTTGGACACACGTGCATAGTCAGTAAAGATTTATATGAATGAAAAAATGGAAAATAATAAAAATAGAGAAACCATACTTTCAAAAATGTTTCAATTCTAGCAGGAAATAAAGACATGAAACTAACTAGAATTAATTCGTGAATTAAAAAATTGTCAACTTACTTCCTGCCTCATTGAAACAAGTGGCACACAAAATCAGCCCTGTTGTGTTTTTAGCTTAAGAACAGAAAATCAAATTTGTAAGAGTGGTAAAGGAATGTTAGTCATAAAAGGTGAGAGGCACCGCGATCGAAAATCATCTTGTAATCTTCTGGTAATAAGGGAAAAACCAAAATATCATGGGTTGACTCATTCATGTTTTTTAATAGAGAGCAGTGGACCATTTTTCCAGAGATACAGTTTATCCCTGGTGCTACCCACAAGTATTCTAGATGTCACACCAACAGAATTAAACACTTTTGATCCTTGGTGGACTACTGGTTAGGATTTGACACTCCTATTGCTGTAGCCTGAGTTAAAGAACAAAATAAAGGCTGGGTGTGGTGGTTCATGCCTGTAATCCTAGCACTTGTGGAGGCCTAGGCAGTTGGATTACTTAAGGTCATGAGTATGAGACCAGCCTGAGCAACAGTGAGACCTTGTCTCAATTAAAAATAGAAAAACTAGCCTGGCATCTTGGTGGGTGCCTATAGTCCCAGCTCCTCTGGAGGCTGAGTGAAGAGGATGGCTTCAGCTCACGAGTTTGAGGTCGCTGTGACCTATGATGCCAGGGCACTTTACCCAGGGCAGCAGAGTGAGACGTCATCTTAAAAAAAATAATAATAGTAGAAATAAAACAGTTTTGACCATTTGAGAATCTACTTCGTCAAGTCACAGCGGTTCATTTCCTGATAGATAAAACCATTGTGACCACGATCATGACATGCCCATCATTTACAGAATATTCACTCTGTGGGGGCTCCCTCTCATGTTTTTTGTATATTTTCTCATTTAATTCCTGTAACACCCCTGTGAGGCGAGTATTGTTATTACTTACACCTACAGCGGAGGAGATAGCCATGGAGGATTAAAGAACTTGCCGAAGGTCACACAGATAGCACATGGCACCAGCAATCTCCCTGATCTTCGCTTTGCAAATTCACAGTTCCCTTCCTGAAAGCATGGACATAAGTAGCTTCCAAACCCTTCTGTACATCATTAATTATTTCCCTAAGATTTTCCTGGAACACTTTCTAGCTCTATAGTTATTAGAATGTTACATTTTACTTTACAGTTATTAGAGAGTTTATGGTCAAAACTTTACCAATATTAGAATGTTAAATTCCCAGACATTTACCATTATGCCCCTGATTCTCAGGTCTGAGCCTTCCTCTTCCACAACAGACCTGGCTAGGAAAGGACAGGAAGCCACAAGGAATCTGCTTTCTGTTGTAACTATCCTCCCTAAACCTAATTGTATTAACACACCTTCCTGGGCTTAGAACTTTAAACTCTCCCTAGTGTGTCCAATATACTGATTCTGTTCAATCTGGGAAACTGGTTCCAGCCAGGGACGGATGAATGAATCTCATCTGTGACTGGGAACCCTCCAGCAGTAAAGCCAAGGGGTGGGGTGGGGGAATCACACTGTCCCGCTCTCCTGGGCACCTGGGCAGAGACCATCCAGGCATGGTGAGTTCAGGGTTAAATTTAACTCAGGACCGGAAATGTTTTCCACTCCAGCTGATGTCCGTACCTTTGAGTTGTGAATTTAGATGGATGAGGAATGATCTCTCTCCTCTTCTGGCTGGCGACTGGGAGGGCTCTATGAGAGGTTTAATGCTGGCAACCTCCAGTGCCATGTCTAAGTTTGGGTCAGTTTGATCATGAAGGAAAGACTTTCTTAGGAAAGACATAAACATGGAATTGAAAGAAAGTGGTTAAAAATTAAATAAACTGCTGCAGACAAAACACAGTTATTTGGTAAAGCTGTGAGAGATGTGAATTTTATCACCTGCTAAGGACTCTACTGTGTTACCTCCCCAAATTCATATATTGAAGCCCTAACCTCCGATGTATTGGGAGATATGATCTAACAAAGAAGTAATTAAGGTCACAAGGGTGGTGCTCGGATGGGATGTGATAGGAGTAGCATCCTCATAAGAAGAGATACCATATCCCTGCCACCCCGTCCCAGCCCTCATATAAAAACAAGAGGTGATGGGAGCAAGCAGTGAGGTGGGGGCTGCCCACCAGCCAGGAGATGGGACTCAGAGTGAAACCCAGCCTGCCAGCACCTGATCTTGTTGTTTAAACCACCAGTAGTATTTTGTTATGTCTGCCCTGGTAGATGAATGCAGTATTTAAGCCCTTTCAATGTGCATTTTTAAATTAAATTTCAGCTAATATTTTATTATTATAAGACCCCTGACATGAAAACTTGGACCTCAATGGAGTTTTTCTGGACATTCTCAATTATCTAGAGAACTTTGTGCCATTGTGCAGATATGCCTGCACATAGAGAAACCCATAGACATAGCCCATCAGACCGAGTATTCACTCCCCAATATCACACATTCCAGATACGACCAACAATCCCTCTCAAAGATTTCAGAATCTCAGAAATCTTTGTTGCATTTTTGCTGGAAATATTTCTCCTTCTCCTTCTCTCTCTACTTCTGTTTCTGCTTCTTTTTCAATGAAGCAAAAAAAAAAAAAAAAACCAAAAAAAAAAAAACCCAAACAAACAAAAAACAAAAAAACCCACACACAAACAATTTAAGCTAATTGTATCTGCCCTTGTATTAATCTGAAAAAAAAAAGGTTAAAAAACAAAAGAAAAATGAAAGTCATTCTGAAAAAGTAAAAAAAAAAAAACAAAAAACTTCACATATGTGGTGTTTAAATTGTCCTATACCTTAACGGTGGTGACAAAAAGTAAAAAAAAAAAAAACCCAAAAAACTTCACATATGTGGTGTTTAAATTGTCCTGTACCTTAACGGTGGTGACAAAAAGTAAAAAAAAAAAAAAAAAAAAAAAAAACTTCACATATGCGGTGTTTAAATTGTCCTGTACCTTAACAGTGGTGACAGATAAAATTATATAGAATTTAACACACACAACCACACAGATAAAAAATAATACAACTAAGATTGAGCAACTATGAATAAGATCAGAGTATTGAACTAATGTCAGTATCTTGGTTGTACTATGAGATTTTGGTATTTTAAAATGTTGCCTTTGGGGGAAAGTGGCAAGGTCTGCAAGGTATCTCTCTGTATTATTAATAACCGCAGGTCAATCTATAATTATCATAATAAAATTTCAATTAAAGAAAAAAAAGCAAAAAGGAAGGGTGATGTTTCCACTCAGGGAACCATCTTTACATTAGAACCTGGCTAGACAGATCATTATCATAATTAAGCCTTGTGTCCAGCAGACAATAGTGAAAACTGCCTCTTGTAAATTTTAGAGGTTTTCCTAATTTCCATAGAGAACTTTTACATTTGGAATAATGCCAGGAGTTGAGTAACGTTTTGTGGTTCAGTTTTGTTTCAGACTTCACTTGGAGTGCAGAATTCATTGTAGAAGATGACTATATGTTTAGTAATAGATAACAGAATGGATATTTAATTTTACATAACTATACATTAATACATGATATGTAATAATAACATAATGTCAACTCTTTTTATATGTCAGGCCAATACACAGTCAAAAAATGTTTTTCTCTTTAATTTTCATTTTCTCTTTCAATGAAAAATAGGCATAGGACATTTGTATCATAATCAACACTACTGTAGTTCTGCTTGCCTACTCTTTGAAAGGACACTTTTGCGTGAGAACAAGTCTGAGTTCTAACATCATCTCCACGTACCTGGGATTCTCAGCCATGCTCAGGCCCTGTGCTGTTCCCAGATGAAGCAGTGCTGAGCTCAGTGGTCTCCTGACACATCAGCTCAGCCCGCCCTTCCTAACCATATCGTACCCAGTTTTCCGGAAACATCTCAGCCTTTAAACGGACCTGGGAAGAACCTAGTTCCTGTTTTCCTCACCTCTAATTATGATGTCTGGATTTCACATCACCTATGACCCCTTCCCTGTCCCCTAAATCTTGGTGATTAGGCAAACATTTTCCCCTCTTGGACTCAGCTTCCTTTTTTTCTTTTTTTTTTGGCAAATGTGACTCAAGCTCAAGGCAGGTTTCCCGTTTTCCCCCACAGACGTAGATTCAGACCTACTTTCAGATTGACATTGGGCCACAACATAAATAACCCCTGGCTTTATACACTAGTTTTCAGGCCTGCAGCCTTCATAACGCAGTATGTGTCTACCTGGAATTCACTTCCAGCTTTCTCCAGTCTCACCTGCCCTTGTGTTATCTGACCCTGAACTCTGACAATCTCCTGTACTTACTGTGGTTAAAGCGGATCAATGTTTGCACTCAGGCTCTGGCACAAACAACTGGGCAGATTCAAGTCACTCTGTCTTTTCAAGCCATCCACAGTGAATTCACCCTTTAGGTCACTGAGGCTTCATCCATATACCTGGTGCAACATAACACCTACTGTGACTGGAAGCTGGAAGGCTTGAAATGCCCCTACAAAGCAGATCCTCGAACATTTTGGTGTTCGTCTTTCCTTTTACCATAAAAAATTCATTGACAAATCTTCCTAACATAAATACAGATCAGAGGTCTGACATTTTTCTGATCGTGCCCTTTCTTGAAATGAATTCTACATCATCACGCGTATACGCAAACATAACTGAAGTTTCACAGCCAGTATTTAACCGTATTAGTTGTGATGTACTCTGATATTTTCTATTGTATGGAACTTGACTCTATTACATTCTTTTTTTGTTGTTGTTGTTTGTAGGTCCCCATCCAAGAAATTTGAATTAAAACCCACAAATAGGCCACATCTTAAAAGAACAATAGATACCAACATTCCTGTATCCCCAGCCACAATGGCACTGAAATCTATGAGCGCTCTTTCCAAAAGAAGTTATCTTAAATTCCACCATGAGTTATTTAATTTACCTATTAAAGAGTTAGAAGAGTTAAAAAAGGAATCCAAGCCAGTTGTTCCTACTCTGAAAACTAAAATTGAGTGAGTAGGCACTTGTGTCAGCCACTTGGGTGGCTAATACTTAAAATGCCCAAGACTGGCAGGCAGATGTGGCAGGTCCCATCTACCCAGAGCATGTTCCCAGGGTAAGGTGCAGGTGAGTGAAGGGACCAACAGACATCACCTGGGCAGATGCAGGAAACCCCTCTATTCCCTGTAGGGATAATACTGGTCTCTCAGAGGTTTTTCATAAGACTTTCTCTTCCAGGACCCCCCTCACAGTGAGACAGGAATCACACAACTAATCTACAACCCACAAGTTCCATATTTACCGTCATGGGATAGAATTCAAATGTTTCCCCCCTTCTCATATTTCTGAGAAATATTATATTTGTCAGAGATGTCAAACAAAAATCTAGATGGCGTCCACAGAAGCTCCTCACTTCCCCACCTCTTTTGTTCCCTACCATTTCTCAGAAAGCAACGTGAACCACCTGTGTCCAGTGGCACCTGCTTCCCTGCAGTATCTAAACTCATTTTGAACAACAGGGCTTCCTAGTCAATCTGTCACAATTCCTTCTTTTTTGAGAGAGAGAGAGAGTCTCATTATGTCACCCTTCGTAGAGGGCCCTGGCATCACAACTCACAGCAACCTCAAACTCTTAGGCTTAAGCAATTCTCTTTCCTCAGCCTCCCGAGTAGCTGGGACTACCGGTGCCTGCCACAACGCCTGGCTAGTTTTTGGTTGCAATTGTCATTGTTGTTTAGCAGGCCCGGGCTGGACTTGAACCCACCAGCCTCTGTGTATGTGGCTGGTGCCCTGCTCACTGAGCCCACAGTGCCTTCTTCACAGTTCTTTGCCTTTGTATTTTAATGGGCGTTCCTTTGGGATGGAGAATTCAAACAAGGAGTGAATAATTTTGCACGATCTATTGATAGTGCAAATTTTTTTTTCCTGTGGTATTTTCTTTTATCTAACATAAATGTAAAAACCCTTACACTTGTCCTCAGATATTTTTAATTGTTTTGGGGGACTCAAGTCAAGGAGACTTTTGCCAAGAGTATCCTGAATCGTTTGGACCCAGCCTGGTTTTATCCTCCATTTAAACTCCAGCTGATGCTTGTGCTGTATTCTTTCTTTTCTCTGTCTCTCTCTCTCTTTTGACAAAGACTTGGCCTGTCTTAGCTAACTCCTGGGCTCAAGCTATCCTCTGCCTCAGCCTCCTGAGTATCTGGGACTACAGGTGCCCAGTACAATGCCCAGCTAATTTATCTATTTTTAATAAAGATGGGGATCTCACTCTAGCTCAGGCTGGTCTGGAACTCCTGAGCTTAAGGAATCCTCCTGCCTTACCCTCCCACTATGCCTGGTCTGATACCCGTATTTTTTAACACGTGTAAGGCCGCTTGTGATTAGAGAATAAGATGTCAAGGTTTAAAGCTTCAAATCTTCAGAGACCAGGTTTCTAGTTAGACTTTCTGCCTGGGAGAATAAACTGAACTTCTATCTTAAACGAGTCTGTGTCATTAATACCTATCTGGGTATGTTCAGATTTTTATTCTTAATTGTCAGAAAGCCATCTTTTCTCCCACTTTTTGGCAGTTCTCATCCCCAACCAGTTTATTTCTTTCTGCCTGGGAGAATAAACTGAACTTCTATCTTAAACGAGTCTGTGGACTGAAGTTTGCAGCTGATTATATGGGTGGGTGCATACATCTATACACACACACATATATAAAAAGTATATATAAATTGCATATTTTTGAGGTTTACCTCATGAAGCTATCGTGTCTACACAGAAAGGAAAGTGGTTCCTATTTTTTAACATAGCTGCTATCTCATATGCTTATTTTCATGTGTGTGTGTAACAATAACAGTTACAATCAAATTAACAAACCCCCTGAAGATTACACCATTTTGTCAGCTATATTCCTCCTGTGGCCTGGCCGAGCTCTAGACTTGCTCATCCCACGTTTCTGCGGCTCTGTTGACTGTGACCTACGTGCTCCCACTTCTGAAAGGTCTGCAGCTCCAACTGCAAAAGAAGGACTTGAATTTAAATTCCACTTCGCTTACCAATTTTCCATTCTGCGCCTTAAGCGTGTGGTCTGCCCACGTACACGCGCACATGTATGCGAAGAAACAAATGAGCAAAACTAGTTAGCTTGTTTGGTTTTCCACGAATAGAGTAAAAATCCCATTGTTGTGGATTTTCTATTTTCTCAAATCCCACTGCAAAGAAACAGGACTTTTTCTTCCTTTCAGATTCTGATTTATTTTAAGCCCTGTCCAGAAACTACTGAGAAGTAGCAGGTTGCTGGGAGAGCTGGCCCTCGGCAAAGAACGATCCCGGGGCCGTGTTCCATTTTTCACGGATCGTCCTTCCGTATTTCAGGGAAAGAAGTCACATTTCATCGTGTCCCATCGTTCCCGGGCAGAAATGAAGCAGGGCTTCCCTTGCTCCTTTCCACTCGGCACAAAAGCAGATTCTGTTGACATCTGTGCCAGAAAAATGTCACCATAAAGCTCAGAGTGAAGGAGGAGTGAGCCTAAGCAGGTTTCCCCACCGCCTGCTGGAACATACCAGAAAAATAAGAGTTTTAAAAACAGCACAGAGATGCTCTCTCACAGATAAGTTTCCTCAAAACATTTTCTTTCTAAATCTGAATGCAGTGGAAACAGAACCCTCTAGCGATGCTGATGGTGTGTAATGATAGTGAGCTTTTCACCTCACCAGCATAGCTGGGAAATCTCCTCATTGTCCAGAGGGTTTATATTCACCCCTTTCTGAGGCAAAGGACATGCAATTATCATGTATGCTAAAGAGAAGAAAAAGATTTCTTAAAAAAAAAATAGTGGAATCAGTTTGTTGAAGAGTGAAGACTGATAATTTCACTTTAGAGTTTTGCTATTCAGCGTGTGGTCGAGGGCAATACCTGGGGCCTCCTTAGAGTTAGTCTCAGGCCTTGCTCAGACCTGCAGAATTCAAATTGGCCTTTTTTTTTTTTTGTTTTGCACTAATTAACATTGTAGGCCAGGGTGGTGGCTCATACCGGGGGCACGTGGGGAGAGTTGACCTGAGTGGAAATGGTGGGAAATTGAGAAATGAAGCCGTGAGAAACAAGAAGAGGCGAAGACACACAGGCAGGTCGAGTTAGGATAGTGCCGGGAGGACCAGCACAGCCCCAGACCCAGGGAAACAGCTTTATGTATACAGTGTCTTAGCAAGACTGCGTAAATCTCAACACATGGGGCAGAGATCAACCTGAAAGAGGAAAAACTGTGCTTGTCAATAACAAGGTATGCACAGGCTACCTGACTTGTGACAGGTGAAAACAACGTGATTGCGGGAGGAGATGTGGGTGGGGGTCACTCTCCGAGCATTTCTCAGGCTCTGTGGGCCCTGCCACTCACAGCCCGCTCCCCACAAGCCAGGTGTTGTGGTGGGCATCTGCAGTCCCAGCTTCTTGGAAGGCTGAGGCAGGAGGATCACCTGAACCTAGAAGTTTAAGGTTGCTGAGAGTCAGGCTGACCCCCATGGCACTTCAGCCCTGGCGATGGAGCTAAATAAATACACAAGATACGGAGATAAATAAATACATAAATGACATCCCGACGGGAGGCGGACACAGTTTGTGGTTTGAGAAGCACTGTCATACATGACTTGATTCGGTCTCTCTGAACAGAGGCATTTTGGTGAAATACAATTACACACACGAATGCTGCACTATCTTTGCTCACTTCAGTCTATGGAATTGATTTGGGGAAGGCAGAAGGCAGATCAGAGGGCTGATGTATCTTAAGAAAAAAGAAAAAAACAGAAATGCAGGTCCTAGGAGATGGGTGAAATAAACGAGACGCCTGTTGGGTTGTGTCAGCTTTTCTTCTATTTCTGGGCATCATGGCACGTAGCGGCCAGCAGCCTGGAGGGAACAGGCCCAAGTTTTCTTGTGGCTACTGTGATGCACACCTCACCCGTGACACTCTGTCTGTGAGAGAGACCCACTGCAATGGTAGAAAATCCAAGGACAATGGGAAAGACTATTATCAGAACTGGATGAGCGGGCCCAGAGACTGACTGGCAGGCCACATTTCAACAAGGAAAAATACTTCCTTCCCCATTTTCTGCTCCTCCTCCTGCAGGGGCGATGGTTCCACTTTGCCCTGAGTGGCTTAGCTTATAACAGCTGGTGCTGGACGTGAACCCCCGCTAATCATTACTGCAGTCTGTGTGTCTGAGAGAGAGAGTTGTGTACAGATAAACTGCAGACTGAGCAAGGCCCGTAAGGAACTGTGGGACATAAGGGGTAATTGTGTGGGGGACCCTTCTGTCCTTCCAGCAGGCAGAGTCTTGCTAAAAAACTGAGCTTTTACTTTAAATCTGTCTGTATGCAAAGCCTATGCTCCGAGCCTGCACACCATGAACACTATGTACACTCTCAAATTCAGTTCATTCAGCTGACTATATATTTATTGTGCTTATTCAGTATGAGATACTCTGGGAAGTTCTGAATGTTGAAGAGTTAAGCATCATAAAGACCCTGATCTCATGGACTTTGAAGGCAAGTGCAGGGGTTGTTGGAAATATAGCACTTGGCGCATTTGAAGGTCGAAACTTATCTGCTATTAATGTGACTTTTCTCTTGGTCATAACATAAAATGCTTCATCTTAGGGGATCTACCATCCTAAGGGGAACAAAGGTAAATTAACACTGATTAGAGGGTATATGTAATGTTTTCACTAAGCCTTTGAGTATTCTTAAAAGCAGACGTTTTGTTTCTCTAGGACAAATAACATGTGAGTCTAAATACTGATAAATGTGTCTCCTTTAGACCCTGAGGCATGCTGCATCCATTCTGGTCTGAGAGCTGTGCCCTGGCAGCTCCCCCTACTGGTAAGGCTCATGTCTTGGGTTTTCCTGTTACTGGCTCCCCCATTAGTCAGGAGTCTTCCTTAATCCTATCAAGCCAGCCAGATACCTCAGCCCCTATAAGGTCCTGACTTGTCATCATCACTATGTAAGGAAACAAGATTCTACTAAAGGGCTCATTTCTTTAAGAACTGGTTTTGTTTAAACATCATTAATTTATTAATTCATTCAAGGTGTTCCTATTCATCTACTGTGTGGGGGACACTCTCCTAGGGTGTCCAGAGTACAATGATGAGCAGAACAGATTAATTCCTCAAGTCTTGGGGCTCATGAAGTAGGTAGGTGGGTAACTGACAGTAACAACTAAAGAAATAATTCAAAATAGGATCATCTCAAATAGTGATAAGTAAGTTTCAGATGACAACAAATGGTGGCCACTGAATTCATCTTATAGACATCTAGATAGTATCTGCTGGATGCCAGGACCATTCTAGATTCTTCACAAATAGTAAATCATTCCTGTAAAGGAAATGTTTTCATCATTGACACTGTACAGATAAAGAAACTAGTTCACAGAAAGGTCAAGTCTTATGCCCTGGATCACTAGGATTAGCCCTAGATGTGAACCCAGACTGTCTGTATGGAGAGCCTATGCTCTGAGCCTGCACGCCATAAACATGGCTTCACGGAGAGCTAGCATTGCTGATGGATGTGCCCATGAGGTCAGCACAAAGCAGTCTACAAAATAAATGGCTATTCTTGCCAATAAAAAACTCCATATGCAAAGTGAAGGGCATTTATTACCAAATGGATGTTTCCATCAAGGTATCCTTGACAGCCCTTGCTGCATCTAATATCAACTGTACTCAAATTTGATAAGACAAATGTTTTACTTTTTTATTGAGGTATAATCCTTATACAGTGAAATAGTACACAGACCTTAAGTGAATGACGTGCCGAATTTGACAAATGTATACTCCCTATCAAGACACAGATCATGTCCGCTATCTCAGAAAGGGCCCTTGTACCCCTTCAGAGTCAGTTGTATACATTTTAGTTGCATCTGATAGAGATTATTTCTATGGGCATTTTGCATAATGAGTAGTGTTGAGATTCATCATCAATGTCTCACCTGTCAGAACAAACTGATAATCATACTTGAAAAGTTTGCTGCAATTCTGGACTGCCCTGCCCTTTTTGTGCATATGCAAATCTTTTTGAAGAGTTAGTCATGCTCTGATTTCTGCTAAATACATCTGCTTCTGTAAACTTCACCAGCTGACACCCTGCTTGAGAGAAAGCACAGGCTCCTTTGTCTAGCTGCTATTTGTAATCTAGAATTTCATCACTCACAGATCACTAAAGAAATGGAACAGGTTGTAAAGACTCACTCAGGCCTTGGAAAGACATCTCCCAGCTTCATAGGGAAGCAGCACAAGCAGATACAGTTTGCGATTTGCAGATAGAACATGCCTGCAGCTCTCAGATTGCTCACAATGCTGGGCAGGAGGCATTTCCCTGCAGGCTCCTAACTTGGATCAGATTGACTACATGTCCTGTGCCTAAAACTTTAGTACGCATATTAAATCACCTGAGAATCTTGTTAAAATGCAGATTCTGATTTGATAAGTTTGGGACTGGGCTTAAGACCCTGCATTTCTAACAAGATGCTAGTGCTGTTCATCTAAGGACCAGAGGTTGAGTAGGAAGATACTAAGGGCAAATTCAGATTTGGATTAAACAGTTACAAGTGTGCAAAGTTTGGGGGGCATAAAAGGTATCTCTGGCCAAAAAGTTTGGGAATCCCTGGGTTAAACGTAAAATGATTTATTTAATGCAGGACTTATCAGAGCCTTGAACACACTAATATATATTCTTACTCTGCAAGAGACCACTAAGGTTTCCCAATTGATTAGATCATGGATCTGGGTGCTCTTCCAATAGGGTAAGCAGGTCTTGGAGGTCTTTCTCAATCCTAAACTTCTGTTATTCTCAAGGGAATTCCTTCAGGGATTTGATCATCTTTAAAATAAAACAAAACAACCACCACTCAAAACAAAAACAAAACACCTTCAGGCAACAAAAACCAAACAACCACCAAAATAAAATCCCCTTTCCCATGGTTTGTACTTATTTTTGCTTCTGTTTTTCTGACATGATAAATTCCAGAAACTTTCTGAGCAAGAAGGCAAAGTTTGTATAATATTGGCAGTTTATTGCCTAAGGACTAGGAGAGGTGGGTACCCATGAAACCTTGAAATGTATCCACGGTGGAGGCAAGTTCATTATATCAATGAGTCTCACAAATAATGGTAAGGTTCTGAGATTTATTTTCTCCACCAAACGGTGCTGTTCATTCTTCTCACCAGCCTAACTGTGAAAACTGAAGCCTGTGCCTTATTTCTGTCTGTTACATCTTTCCCTCAGTGTGTCTCCTCCTAGGGACATACTTGTCTGACAGCTGAGCCTTTAAATTTCTTTTTCAGACTGCCAAACTGGTCTATTCCATCAGGGTATTCAAAACAAAAATAGACTTTCAAACTATGCACTTCCAGTAAGCTTTAGAAATTCTGAATGGTGATGGCGAATCTTTTCTTTCTGATTTGGAACTTTCTGTTACTTTCGCAGATACACTTGGAATCTCTGAGGCACAGCCTTGCGTCATGCTGTGCCATTCTTGTTTACTACCTTAGGGCACTGATCTGATGTATGGAGCCAAAGCTTTCAAAGTTGTTATTTAATTTTAAAATAATAACATTAAGAAAATGCCACTATAGCTATTTAGTAGATTCTTAAGGCTCTTAGATTTAGTATTTACGGTTTTAAGTAATCCTGAATAAGCCTGTGGCTCACGGAATATTTAAAAGTGACAAATCTGAGTTCCGTCTCTTGCATGGATCGTAACCAGGAGCAGACTAGTGAAAGTGGCTAGCTGACCTGGCGTCCCGATCCTGTGTCTGTCGGGTTATTTTCATCTCAGTAATTCAGGAGCTTCTCTCATTTTCATTAAAACCACAGGGCAGGGATTATTACCCATATTTTACAAGTAAGGGAATTAAGGGTTTTCTTTGTTGTAAAATTCTTATAATGACATGACTTGGAAGTCTCTTCAGAGCTGTCAAGACTCAGCTCCTTTAATCAGAATTGCTGCGGTGACCTTACTGACTAATGGAACTTTGATGGGCATATTTCTAGTGTGCAAATCCCTTTGTAATAATTCTGGATGCAAACTGCCGCTCCTGGAGATATCCAAGCTCCACCAATCAAGGAAAAACCTACCACAGCATTAAGACAACGAATACAGTTATTTGAAAAAATTTAAATTTGACAATCGGGCTTTGACAATCAAACATAAACATTTAAGCTACAAAGAAACCACACTTTTGAACAGCTGGTTTCACTTCCTACCACCGCCTCCATGTGAAACCAGCACACGAAACATGTTCGCCACTTACGATGGGGTCATGGCCCATCTTAAATTGAAAATATCATGGCTCGGCGCCTGTGGCTCAATCGGCTAAGGCGCCAGCCACATACACCTAAGGTGGTGGGTTCGAATCCCCAGCCGGGACCCGCCAAACAACAATGATGGCTGCAACCAAAAAATGGCCAGGCGTTGTGGCGGGCGCCTGTGGTCCCAGCTACTTGGGAGGCGGAGGCAGGAGACTCGCTTGAGCCCAGGAGTTGGAGGTTGCTATGAGCTGTGATGCCACGGCCCTCTACCAGGGGGATAGC
>CAUYQV010040920.1:0-21121 GCA_963574575.1 Galagoides demidoff
GCATCACAGCTCATAGCAACCTCCAACTCCTGGGCTCAAGCAAGTCTCCTGCCTCCGCCTCCCAAGTAGCTGGGACCACAGGCACCCACCACAACGCCCGGCCATTTTTTGGTTGCAGCCATCATTGTTGTTTGGCGGGCCCGGGCTGGGATTCGAACCTGCCACCTTAGGTGTACGTGGCTGGCGCCTTAGCCGATTGAGCCACAGGCGCCGAGCCTGATCTTTTTACTTTCCACTGTGGTCCCAGCTCTGACCAAGAGGCCCAGGACAAGTCCACACTCCTTGCTCCTGAGAGTCTTCAGAGACATAAAGACATCAGTAGTGGCCCCAGAGTCTCACTTCTCTAAGCCAAACATAGCAGTCCTTTCTGAGGTCATTTCCTACCTGGACTGCTCCTCTAAGACCACCTGCATCCAGGACTCTAAGGCAGAGGCAGCCCAGGCCTGGGTGACAGGGCAGAGCAGAACAGGCCTCTCCTCCCTGGGGCACATATTCTAAATGCCATCTCTGACCTATGACACAGCATGGTGACCCCACATTGCTGAAGACACAGACTCCAGCCCAAAAGTCTGCCTTAAAAGCTCAAAGCACCTTGGAATGAAGGGGCAGTAAGGTGGCCTTTTGAAGCAATGTGGCAACATGGACTATAGTATTGAAACCTGCATTTGGAGCAGAATAATTTGGTATGATATCTACCTCACACCAACGCAAAAATAAATTCTAGGTAATGAAAGTGCCCAACACAAAATGCCTATGAGGGAGCAAAAAGAAATTATGAAAGGATACACATATAACCTTGAAGTGGACAAGGTCCTTCTAAGCAAGACACAAGTCACAGACACTACTAAAGAAAAAGACTAACAAATTTGACCCTATCAAGATGAAAACCATCTATAAGCAAATGAAGCCATACATGAAGTTAAAAGGCGGGAGAAAATAAAATATTTGCAACCTATGCAATAGAGAAAAGATCAACTCTTTCTGTAAGACAGCATCTACTAACCTCCCCAAAATGAGCCCTAGAAGAAGTCACAAAGGACAATGAACAGAAAATCTACCAAAGAAATATGAAAGTTTGATAAACACAAATAAATTCTCAGCCTCACCGCGGATCAGGAAAATGAGAAATAAGATATTAACGAGATAGCATTTTTGGCTCTGTCAATTTAAGCTAGTTTTTTTTTAATGTTGATAATATCCAGGTTGGCAAGAATATAGTTAGTTGTGTACCTACTGGGTAGGCGTGTACATTGATTAAGTGAGTGTTTTTTTTGATTTAGCAATTCCAATTCCAGGTAGACTTCGTTGAAAAACTCTCCAGCCCATGCCAAGTGCCCTGAAGTATGTCATAGCAAAAAAATGGAAATAACTCGAATGTCCTTCTGTGGACACTTACTCCCCATCCCTACTGTGGAATCCAATGTGGCGATATATTTTTTTTCTTTTTTTTTATTTTGAGACAGAGCTTCACTCTGTCACCCTGGGTAGAGTGCTGTGGCCATCATAGCTCATAGCAACCTCTAACTCCTGGGCTCAAGACTCCTCTTGCCTCAGCCTCCCAAGTAGCTAGGACTACAGGCGCCCACAACCACGCCTGGCTTTTTTTTTAGAGACAGGGTCTGACTCTTGGTCAGGCTGGTCTTGAACTCCTGAGCTCAAGCAATCCACCTGCCTCGGCCTCCCAGAGTAGTAGGATTACAGATGTGAGCCACCTTTCCCAGCCATGTGACAATAGTTTTAATGGAACAGACCTATATATACTAATACAAAACTATCTGTAAGATATTCCATTAAGTGAAAAAAAGTGTTGTTCCACATTATGTACAGCATAATCACACTTATATAAACAACATGAAATTATGTATTTTTATGTGGTATTAAAGGAGGGTCTTTTTTGTCCATGTACCTCTGAAATGTTTCAGTTTTTACTGGATCATAATCCCTTACCATTGGTTCCCCTAAGGAAACTGTTTGGTGGGAATGAATGGGACTACATGATGAGACTGTAGGGCCTGGCCTACAGGGAAGTAGGTGTTCACTGATGGGAAGACAGGCAGAGCTAGGCCAGAGGCTGGGGCTGGAGTGCAGTGGCCCTGAAGTCCTCCCTGGCTGTGTCTCAGCCCTGCCACTCACAGGGGTCTCACTGCTGCTGTAGGCGATCACCTCCAGGACTGAGTTCTTCTCACAGGTGTCGATGCAAGATAGGTCATAGAGTGAGGAGTGCACGGGCCCATAGGCCCACTCGGTGAACTTCCTGGACAGGTGCCTGCACTCAGGCTCCTGGATCTCCCTCTGGAGAATGTAGGCCAAGACCTGCCACCGGGGAACATGAGCCTGTTAGAGGCCAGCCTGGGGGCCAGCCTGGGGGCCAGCCACAGGTAACATCTTTACACAGGTACCAGCTCTGCCAACCCTACCCTCCTGACCACCATCAGAATCAATGCCCCTGCAGCCACTTCAGGCCCAGTGCCATGTCACACCAGGGCCCCTAGCTCTACCATTTCACAGTGAAGGGCAATGGTGCTCCATTCTAGAAAACCTCAAGCCAGAAGGAGGAAATAGATAATCCAACAAAGGAAACCAAGGTCAGAAAGCCAGGCTCCTCATCTCAAGGGGCTCATCTGAGCTAGAACAGGATTCCAAAATTACCTGGGCCTGAGATGCCCCCTCCCCTCTAATTCTCAGCAGCCCCAACCCCACCATTGGCCTTCTGTGTCCTCTGATTTCCCTTAGGCCTGCCCTATCATAAACTCTCCCATAAGGACCCTCCCTGTCACCCAAAACTCCTGCCTGTCATGGACAAATCTAGCAGCTTCCAGTGCTCCCCCAGGCTCCAGAAGCCCCCTCCCCCACCCCACATCTTGTGGTCACTACTCAGAGTTGGAAATCAGAAGTGCTGCATTCTGCCAGGCTGCTCCCAGTTCCTCTGATTTATCCTAACTGCCCTCCAAGCTGGTGTGACAGAATCGGAGTCCTACACTCATGGTGGCGGCAATGCCAGGCACCCCTAATGAGGCAGGCAGCCCTCTCCCACAACGCTATCTCAAGTCACACCCCAAGCCTGGGCCAACGCCCCCTCCTACCCCGATCTTCCCCGTCCCAGCAGCCAGGGCCAATGGTGTCATCCCCTTCTTGTTGGTGAGCTCCTCCAGCTTCAAGGTAGGGTGGAGTTTGGCCCCCAGGATCAGAATCTCATTGTACATGGTTGTCACAAACTTGGTGTTGTCGGCCGTGTTGTCTGCCACCTCCACCAGTGCGTGCAACACTGTGTTGCCCACCGAGTCCCTAGCGCTGATGTCGGCTGGCTGCCAGGAGTTCTGCAGCAGGAACTTCACGATGGCCAGCTGGTTAGTACAAGCAGCCAGGGAGAGGGGCAGTTCACCTGCAGCCAACACAGGGGCCGTGGTAACCCTCAGGAGTAAGATTGGGCCAATCCCTAAACCACCGGGGCTCTGACTCCCTCTATCTCTGCCCCAAATCACCCCTTAGCCAAAGCCAAAATGCCAAGTGTCCACCACCACGCAGTCTTCCTACCAAAGTAGAAGCCAGGCCGCTCTTTGGTCTTCTTAAAGAAATCCCCATTGGCCGCAGCCTGGACGTCTGCTCCATTCTCCACCAGGAGGGTCACCAGTGCCATGTTCCGCCTCTCAATGGCAATGTGCAGCGCCGTTTGTCCTACAGAGGACACATGCCAAGTCTTTGTGATCACAGTCCTGCCAGACCCACACTGTAGGAAGTGAGGTTGGAATCCCCCAAGGGGGCCCTGGGACTTCCTACACAAGAATAGAGACCCTGGCAACAGGAGGTACAAGACTGCAAGGCAGGCTCAGTACCTGTAGCTCAAGTGGCTAAGGTGCCAGCCACATACACTAGAGCTGGCAGGTTCCAATCCACCCTGGGTCTGCCAAACAACAATGACAACCAAAAAATAGCTGGGCATTGTGGCGGGTGCCTGTAGTCTCAACTACTTGGGAGGCTGAGGCAAGAGAATCACTTAAGCCCAGGAGTTGGAGGTTGCTGTGAACTGTGATGCCACAGCACTCTACCCAGGGCAATAGCTTGAGGCTCTGTCTCAAAAAACAAACAAACAAAAAGACTGCAAGGCAGGCCAGACACGGTGGCTCACACCTGTAATCCTAGTGCTATGGGAGGCCTAGGTGGGTGAATTGCTTGAGCTCAAGAGTTTGAAACCAGCCTGAGCAAAAGCGAGACCCCATCTCTACTAAAAATAGAAAAACTAGCTGGACTTCACAACAGGCACCTGTTGTCCCAGCTGCTCAGGAGAGTGAAGCAAGAGGATCACTTGGGCTCAAGAGTTTGAGGTTGCTATGAGCTATGATGCCACACCATGCAGTCAAAATTACCAAGGTACAAGAAAGAATGCCAAAGGGGCCCGAGGCCATGACTTCCAGGGGAGGGACCACCAAGCTACCAGGGAGAGGCAAGGACCCCCAGGACGAGGAGCCACCTACTCAGTGGCAGGGACAGGAAGTACGGAACTCAGAGCAGTAAGACAGCCCCAGGACAATGGCCTCCTGGTTCCAGGCCCCCTGCGCTGAGTTGCCCTTCTCACCCTTGTAATAGCTGTCTGTGTAGCTGGCGTTGACAAACTCCTTCAGGCTGTCCGTCTGCCGGGCAATCTCCAGGAGCAGAGGAATGGTGTCGTTCTGCCCGTCATGCAGGTTGAGCATGGCTTTCAGCAGACAGGTCTTCCCTGTCTCGGGGTCTGAAAGACAAAGGGAGGGTCAGAGTGGGCTGGGGCAGGGCCTCCCCAAGCCCGGCCCTCCTGGCCACCTTTGAACTCGCAGTCGGTGAGGTGCTTCTTGCTCTTCCGCAGGAAGAGGAGCAGGCTCTCCAGCTCCTGGCAGTTATTCTGAGCGACAGCTTCAAAGATCCTCCTGCGATCATAGAGCTTGAGTGTCTTCTCGGTGCCAGTGGTGACAGAGTCCTGGGACAGCTGCCTGAAGGCCGGGAAATACCCTCCTCTCATACCCAGGCCTCCCCTTGGCCCTGCGGCCTTCAGAGCTAAACTAAACTAAACCCTAAGGCAGACCAAAAGGGGAACAATCATGACACAAAAGCAACCCCCCCAGTCCAGGAAGCTAATATAACAAGGAATAGTGGACACATGTATCCCATCCTGTGCCTGCCCTCTCTGTAGACCCCCATCTAGAAAGTCTTCACCATCACCACCCCCTACACCCAGGCCCTTTACTTCTCTGCCTGCAGGGGAGCTGGGGCTCAGGAGGTGGTGGCCCAGTGGGGGCTGGAGGCAAGGGTTTGGACTCTGCTTAGTGAAAAGGGTTCCTTTTACTCCCCAGGACAGTCAGCATGTGGGCCCTTCTTGCCCTGCTGTTTTATACTCTCTATTGAGCTTTTGCACTTAAAGTCCAAGTGTTTGGGGCTGGTGAGCATTCCAGGCCCGGACACTAGAGGTCAGCCGGGATCAGTGTATACACCAGCCTCAGGGACAATGTGTCCTGTGAGGTCTTCTGAGTATAGATGCTGGGCCAGACCACCTCGAAGCCCCCTAGCTCCCTGGTTCTATGGCCTTCAGCCCAGAAGCCAACCACCATGTGGCATCTCCTGGCAGTAAGGGAGATGGGAGTGGGGGGGGAAGATGCAGACTCACCTGGCACAGGTGGGGCCATCCCCAGGCCTCTGAACAATGACAATTGGGCTGACTGTGATGGTTGGGCAGGAAGCCATTTCTCCTTCCTCGTAAGAGCCATCCATAGAGGACACCTCCTCTGAGTCACCCTTCCCAAAGAGCCGGGCACGGCTCTTGGCCGTGGAGAAGTAGGACTTGGCTGGAGGTGGCTTGGAGTCAGGATCTCTATGTGGAGGCTCTGGGCAGGAGTCTTGTTGGGGTAGGTGCTCAGGCTCCCCCAAGTCTGAGCTATGCTGTTTCTTCATCTTTGCCAGATCCTCTGTGGCCTAATGGGCAGCCTGCTGCAGCCACCAAGACAGGATTGTTCCCAACTTAAGGACTACAGCCTTAGCCCCTACCTGTCCTCTTTGCTAAGAGCAAAGTGAAACAGGGCACCCCAAAGGCCCGGTTGGCTGCTGCTCCCACCCCGCAGAACTGAAGATTTCAGGCCTGCACCTCTCACCTCAGTGGCCCCAGAGACAGATATGCCTCAATGGTCAGAGCTCAGGCCATTCCTACAGCTACCAACATCAGCAGACCTTGGGAGACTGAGTTAGACTGATGCTTCACTGAGCTTCAGCTGCCTCACCTGCAGAGTGAGGATGATAACCGCTGCCTCCCTCCCAAGATCAGAACAAGGGGAACAATGGGAGTGGCCATCACTGGCTGTATTCAGAGAGCAACTCGTGATGCAGATGGCTCAGCCCCCCAAGAGTGGGAAAAAACATTTGCTGAACACAGTGACCAGCTGAGACCGACACACCCACACTCTCCCCTTCAGGAGCCTCCTGTGCCACGTGTCCACCTGCCATCAGCCACGTGCACCGCCTACCTTTGCTCTGTAACTTGGCAGCCATTTAGTTTGCACAGGGGGTTTAAGGTTTGGGGTGGGGGGTTGTAGTTTTTGTGAAATTAGTATATTTCAAACATCCTGGCCTTGAACCTTTAGGTTTTAAGTGATTTGGGGCTTTCAGGCCTTCTAAGCTTAAAGCCCTAGAGGTGGGCTGGTAGCTGGAGTTAGCAGGTATGGCTATGCATGTGCCAGTGCTGTTTCTACTTCCTTCCTAATCTGCTTCCTGCCCCCTCCATCTGACTGGACGTGCCCCATCCCTGGTGTCCAGGGCTGACCTACACATTCCATCTCATGGCCTTCATCCCATGGCGCCTCCACCTGGGATGCTTTCTTCGGCTCTGCCCTTGCCCAAATCCACCTCTCACATGCTTCCACCTTGGAATCCAGCAGTGATGCCATCTCCTCTATGAAGGCCCCTAATCTCTGCACTGGACATGCTCCTTCCCCATTCCAGAGGGGCCCAGTTCATTGACCATCCATCTCTCATGGCCCTCTGGCAATTCCTATCTGTCACCGACCTCCTCCTGGGCAGAGACCTTGCCTGATCCATCTCTCTATGAAAAAGCTGTGCTGGTCACCACAGACGTAATGAGAGACATCAGATACAGACCCTTCTAATTCTTGTTTCCATGAGAAATTAGGGAGATTAATGTTCCAGCAGTAGCTGATTTCTGGAAAAGAGTAACTGAAGGAGTGAGAGGCTCCTCAAGTCCTACATTTTCAGAGTGCACATTCAGGCAGTGAAATCCCGGGGCCCACAGCCCAGACACAGCAGTAAGTCAGCTACGGTCTGATGCCCAGATTCATAAGGAAAGAAAAATGAGGCGGCCTCCCCACTCTGCACCCCATGAACAGGGCAGACAGCTGACTGACAGCCCATTTCCCTTCCTGCTTGCTGATCTGCTTTCACCAGAGCCTGAGTCTTTGTCTGATTCATCCATCAGGTGGACACCCTGCAGCAGGAAGCCACGGAAAGCCCCACTTCCGGCCACTCAGCCTTTGGCTTATCCCCTCATTCAACTCCCATCTACTGAGTCATCCTGGGTTCCCCCTCTGCTCGGGCCACAGAGAGGATCAGACCCTATCTGAGACAGAAACCAGGTGCTGGCCTGGGTAGAGGGACCAAAGAAGGCTTCATGGGTAAAGTGACAGATGAGCTGGGACTGGAAGGGAACAGAGCTGGGCTGGGGCTGGGGCTAGGGGTGAGGGCAGGGATCCCTGGGACAGAAGAAGTCAGTGGGACTGGAGAACCCAGCTAGAAACAGATGGCTATCAGTCTTCAATTCCAGGGAGCAGATAGTGGACAGTATTAGATGGACAGCAGAAAGCCATGAGTTGCTTCAGAAGCATGTGGACTGGGCGCCAATCTGTGCCTTCAGAAGATAACTTCCTATCAAGGACTGCTCATAGTTTGGGGAAGCTGTCAGCATTTAAGAGGCACCGGAAGCTAATGAGAATAAAAGTAATTAACATGTTTGAGCATATGCCATACACAAAGCAACACGGTCCTAAGCTTTCTACCTATACTCACTTGCTCAATCCCACAATGTCCCTAAGAAATAAAAATGTTTCACAGATTAGGAAACTGAAACACACAGCAGTCATGTCACACCGTAAGATATAGAATCTGGATTTGATCCCAGGCAGCCTGGCATAGCCAATTCTCTACCACCCTCCTGGAGGTCTGGAGCTCTCTCTTGACTGTTAAACTCAGCCCCAGACACCACACAAGGGCCTGGAAAGCAATCAGACCAGGCACTCCCACCCCTGGGAACAAGCACAACCTGAAGCACCCTCCGGCTCGACAAGCAGCCCAGGAAATTCAAACCCCCAAAATGGAACATGAATAAGACCTAAGCCATATTCTATACCTGGCTCTCCGAGAAATATCTGTGGTCTTGCTTTAGATAAGGCTGGCTATAAAACTAAGAATAAACTAATCCCTGACCAGCAGTTCTTAGCAGCCCAAGAAGAGTGTATCTATTAGCAGGAGGCTCTGTCAACTTCTCAGCAATGTGATTTGTTAGCACCTTTTCTTTGCCTCTTCCTCTGACCAGTCCCAACCGTGCCAAACCCAGTAAACAGGAAACAGTCCTCATAGCACTGTCCTTTAGTCAGTCAACAAACCCAAAATCTACACTGCACAGTCTGCATCTGATTCTCTCCTGGAAGCCAAGCTTCTCCCAGTGCACAGAGTGGGACAGGGACTGGGAGACCATTTGATCTGGACTGGGATGAGTAACCAGGACAGGATAGTCTGTCACTGCCAGGCCTGGGTCATTCCCTCTGACAGTGATATACCCGGTGCACCTGTCACTGCAGAACGTTCTATAGCGATCAGGGGGATTTCCTACCAGGATATAGGCAGACGCTTGTTGGTTGTTTGTTGGAGATGCTGGTTCTGATTTATACAAGATTCACAAACTCATGAATCAGGACTAAAGAATGGTTCTGAAAAAATGACCCTGCCCACAAAGATCTGGTTTGATCTCCAGGTCTTTCTCAAGTCCAGAGCCAGAAAGGACACTGCCCATCACCCGGAAGAAGGCTCTCTTCTTCTCTCCTCAGTCCAGGCGAGACATCCTGGGCATGGCTGTCCCGCATCACTCTCTCCCCCAAAGCATCCATCCATGCAGCCCCTTGGGAGCACCTCCCTCTCATGTTTTATGACTTTACACTGAGGGAACACTAGTCCAGGACCCAGCCAGGATCATTATCATCCCTTCGTCCTACCGGAACATCTATCTCCTAGAGGACTGGGGGCTTCCCACCTACAGGTAAAACACAAAGAGAGAGAGGAGCTGGGACAAGAGCCCAGGGTTCCTGCCTCCCAGCCCATGCTCCTCCACTGCACAGAGAGGACAACGTGCTAGAAACCTCCAGCCACAAACCACCGGCCTCCCCAGCGGCTGCAGCCTCTTCACCCCAGAGCACCTCTGGTTGAGGAGCAAACACAACCAGCATCCATAATACCAGCCACTGCTGTCACTCACCATGAGCCAGGCTAAAGTGTACTACAAGTTCAGCCTCACAACGACCTTGGAGGCAGCCACCATTTTCATCCCCAGTTTTCAGATGGGGTTACTGAGACACAGAGAAGCTGGTTAGAACTGCCCACAGTCAAATGGCTGGAAAGCGGCAGGGCCCAGCTTTTGACCACACACTATGCCATCCTAAAAGCTAACATCTGTGTTGGCCATTAAGCAAAAAAAGGGACTCACCAGCTAGACGTGGGCACACCCCAGATTCAGTGGGTGCCGGTGAGTTCGCAGGCAGTTGCCACTTGGAGGGAGAGTTGGCTGGTGAGGAGAAGAGTGGCCTCCTTGCCTCCACAAGGGTGTGAGGGTCCTTGGCTCCGCCCTGGGCCACACTGCTCCTCACCAGCAGGGGTGGGCTGTGGGCACACTCTGCCCTCAAGGAAAATATTTCCAGCCAGGGCAGCAGCTGCTGTTGCTGCAGCCCTGATTCCCAGAGGATCCCAAAGCTTTTCTCATCATTTTTGCCCTTTTTCAGAAAGCACTTAGCCACCGCCCCTCCCCACACCATACCAGGGCTGCAGTGCACTTACCAGAGACGCTCAGCCCAGAGCCAGCCAGAGCCGTGACCTCAGCACTCAGAGAAGGAGGGCGATCCTTAGCCTCCCAAACCCACCACTCCTGCTCACCAAGGTCTAAGAAATAGCTCCACAAATGCACTTTCACAACCAGAGACATAAAATCAAGCAGCCTGGAACTGCTCCATTTTCAAAATACAGAAGGAATGGGATGGTCATGTCACCCATGACACAAGCCTGACCTGACTTTGAGGGAACCTGTTTTGAGGCCCTGAGCAACCTTAAGCCAGTGCCTGCCTCTCCTGGGCCCCTCGTCCCCTGTGTGGCCAAACGTGGGGTGGGGGTGACATGGGTCTGCCAGGTCCCGGCCTTTCTCACCTGGGGTTGTTCAGGAAACTGAAGAATACATAAATTCATAGCTGTCTACTTTCTTACCTCACCTGGTACCATCCTAAATGCAAGGAGAGATGATAATTCATCACATACAGTGGATAGCTAGAACCATAGGGCTTAATCCTCTCCTGGACCAACTAAGGAAAGATTCTTCCTAGGTGTGCACCCAGGCTGCAGGCCCGGACGCCCCGCAGAGGCCATCCTAGTAGCTGCCCAGAGGAACCAACAAGCCATGTGTCAGGCACAGCCACCTAAAGTGGGGGCCTGAAATGAGCAGCCACCTACCAGGGGGCCCTCTCAGCCCTGCCTGGAGTAGCTTGAATGTTTTGATCACAAGTTAAGGTGTTGACGTGCAGCCCCCCCACCAATTCTGAATGACAGTTTACAGAGAACTTTCCCAAACCCACTCTCCCAGGCCACCTAGCAACCCTGGGCACCAGGAGGCCAGACACTGTCCTTCCCATTTCACAGGTGAAAACTCTGTGAAACTGGGCAATTAGACAATTTCATGAAAGCCAGGTCCTCCCCCACCATGTCACAGCAAACCACATGCTCAGACACCTTTTTTATGTCACGTATACCATTTTAGCTTCAACTAATATAAATCTTAGAATTCATTGTCTTTATAAATTGTAGTAAAATACACATAACATAAAATGTACCATCTTTAAGTGTATACAGAGGGTGCCAAATTTTAAGAAAGGAAAACATTATATTAAAATTGTAATACTCAAGTCACGTTTGACTTTTGCAATTACAAGAGGTGCTCAAACATGACTTGTATTCATCTTTTGTAACTGGTATATACTGAGTATTACATTCTTCTTCTGTGACAGGTTCTTACTCTGTCTCTTGCATAGAGTGCCATGACATCATTATAGCTTACCGCAACCTAAAACTCCTGAGCTCAAGCATTCCTCTTGCCTCAGCCTCCCAAGTAGCTGGGACAAAAGGCACTAGCCACATTGCCCAGCTAGTTTTTCTATTTTTTAGAAAAGATGAGGTTTCACTCTTGCTCAGGCTGGCCTTGAACTCCTGAGCTCAAGCAATCCAGCTGCCTCAGCCTCCCACAGTGCTAGAATTACAGGTGTGAGCCACCACACCTGGCCCAAGTATTCCAATTTTAAAATAGTTTTTTCTTTTCTTAAAAAATTTATACATTTTGGGCCCCTCGGTAGTTCAGTGGCATTAAGCACATTAATATTATGGCTCAGCCTTCATCACTGTCCATCCGCAGAACTGTCTCATCATCCCAAACTGAAACTCTGCACCTGCTAAAAAGTAACTCGCCATTCCCTCTCCCCTCAGCCCCCCCAACAACAAACACTCCACTTTCAGCTTTATGAATCAGTACCTCCTAGAATTGGAATCACATCATATTTGTCTTTTTGTGACCACTTCTTTTATTTAGCATAATGTCCTCGAGGTTCTTGCACGTTGTAGTACATGCCAGAATTGCCATCCCTTTAAGGCTGTATAATATTCCATCACGTGGATGTACCACATTTTGTTTATCAGTTCACCAGTTATTAGACCCTTGGACTATTTCCACCTTTTGGCTATTGCAAATAATGCTGCTATGAATATGGTGTGCAAATATCTGTTCACGTCCCTGCTTTCTATTTTGAGGGATACATACAGACCTAAAAGTGAGCTCTGTAACATAAAAGGTGCACCAATAGTGATCTCTCAACTTGCAATTCCTCTGGGGTCATTTTCCTTTTAACTGGGTGGACCAGAGGAACAGCCAGGAAAGAGGAGGGTCGTATTTCTCCAGAACTATCTCCTCAGCCTCCAAGGTAATTTCTGCCTCCAGTGAAGACAGTGAATGTCACCAAGCATATCCTCTTTGTTAATAGAGCCCATCGGTGCTAACAGTATCACCCAGAGTCTACAAGGCACCATGCATGCTCCAAGGGCCCTCGTCCTTCCCAGGCAGCTTCTTCCAGTTCTCCCAGCTGACTCTTCTTGTCATGAACTTCCCACACACACAGGTCCTCAATCTTACCTCTCCCTGTCACACACATTCCCAAGAACTCCCCTGATGTTTCCACCCAGGTTTCTAGCCCAGCCCTCTCCCCTGAGCTTCATCCTTGCCTCCCTGAATCTGCAGGAAAAGACACAAACCCCTCCCTTCATCATGTCCCAAGCAGGACTCCTCTTCCGTCCCCACTCAGCTTCCTCTGAGCATCTCCTGCCTGCAAAGGCACCACTTTCTTCTGGTCACTTTGTCACCTCCAATCTCTCCTCTGCCCACTGTGTCTCTCCTTTTCCCGGTCCAGCCTTCTGCACCCTGTCACCTCCCAATCAACATCCTGGAGCCTCATCCTGACCCTGACCTTCACCTCTCAGATGTCCCCACTGCCAAAAGAAGCCACTCCACTATGTCCCCCCTCTTCTGTCACCTGGACATGTCCCTTTCCAACTATAATGACTATGCTGCCTCCACACTTTGCCCCTGCCCTCCTCTGCCCAATGCACTTGTACTCTGTGTCCCATTACCCCATTCAACCCATCTTAAGGTACCAGCTGAGCCCTCAGGATTCTGGGTCCTATCTTTCAAATTCCACCTCTTCCCCAAATCCTCCCCCATCAGGAGCCCCAGGCTTGAGTACTCACCACTAAACTCCTTCAGAAATGTCAACTCAAAACCAGGCGCAGTGGCTCACACCTGTAATCCTAGCACTCTGGAAGGCTGAGGAGGGTGGATTGCTTGAGCTCAGCCTGAACCTGAGCAAGATTCTATCTCTAAAAAAAATCCATCTGAGCATAGTGGTGCCTGTAGTCCCAGCTAATTGGGGGGCTGAGGCAAGAGACTGCTTAAGCCCAAAAGCTTGAGGTTGCTGTGAACTCTGACACCACGGCACTCTACCAAGGCCAACAAAATAAGACTATATCTCAAAAAAAAAATGAAAAGAAATGTCAACCTATATGCTTCCTCTGGCAATTGGTGCAGTACCTGTGGTCACAATGACAACAACAATAATAGTCATGAATATTTATTGAGGGCATATCATGTGCCAGATGCCTGCATAAGCACTAAATATGCACTCAAGGACAATTTTGTCTTGAAACAAAGCACAGACAGGCTATGGACCCTGCCTGAGGACAGTGACAACTGTACTGAGTCTCATGTGAAGCTTCCTAAAGGTTGTGTTGAGATTTCACTTCTCTGACTTTTGTATCTCACTTTGCATATTCGAAATGGTTCCAGGATGAGATAAGCCTGTCGTGCCCTCAGCCCTTCTCTGAACCTAGCCCTGTGTGCTGCCCAAAGTAGCACTCAGGGAACAATTTCCGGCGTGGTTGGCTTGGCTTTATCTGACCACCACCTGCACTGAGTGGTTCTACTAAAACTCTCGACACGGTGGCAGGGACAAGGGCATCACTGCCATGGCTGTGGTTTTCTGGGTCAGATTTGAGACATGGTGTTCTTGAATCTATGTAAGGATGAACCCATTAAAACTCCCTGTGAGCAGAGCAAGTTTCCATGATGACATCAGCTTGGGTCTGATGAAGATGGGGTGAGCACAGAGAAGCGGCCGGAGGACACACCAGCAGGTGGGTGGACCAAATCCAGCAGGACAGATGGTAAAAACCACTAATGCTGCTAATGGTCAGGTCTCTCTTAGTGTTACCACCAGGGGCCACATTGACTTAAGCAGAGCTCTTAACCCTGACAATAGAGCCAAATTTCTTTTCTTCATCCAACCAGGTCCTTCTCGGACTTGAGGCCAGCCTTGTTGGCACAGCTAGAAACCAGCAAGTTCCCGCATGCTGACAAAGCCTGATTACTGACATGGGGAGGAAGCGGGTAGGAACAGAGAGCTATTAGTCCTGGCCCCAGGGAAAGAGATGAAGGCACCACTGCAGGTGCCTGCAACCTGCCCAAGGACAGTGACAACTCTACTAGCCCAATTTTGAGTTTTCTAAATCTTGTGTTGAGATTTAACTTCTCTGATTTTTATGTTTTGGTTTCAGATTTTAAATGTCTTCAAGGGGTCCCAGATCCAGAAGGCAAACAACAAACCTGGAAGAAAACTACCTTCATTTCTGCATTCGGTCTGTGCACTCGTGTCATTTGGTGCCCAGGAGTCTGAAAGTCCAGCTCCCCCAAGGGTCTTAGAGAGAACTGGCACCCTCCAGCAGTGGCTACAGCTAGTAGTCTGAGTTGGGGGGGGGGGGGGGTGTTCAGACACCTAGTCAACACAAAAAGCTGGAACCGCACTCTGCAGAGCTGTGTCCCAGGGCAGAGACTAGGAACAAGAGGGCCGAGGGCCAGTGAAAGGTTGAACATGTGGACAGAGAATGGATCCAGGATGGAAGAAACCCCATGGTACCAGGTGGCAGCTGAATGAACTTGGGCTCTTAGCTGAAGCTCTGGATCTACTTCTTCATCCACAAAACCATCCAAAGCACCTGCCCAGCCAGCTTGACGGGGCTTTTCTGGGGATTAATTAGGATTTTGGTCATGAACAGGCTCTGTGAGCTGATAAAGCTCCAGGCAGGCATGAGGGATTATTGTTCTCATCTTCATTATTTCAGCAGGAGAATCACATCTGCTAACTGCTGGGCTGTATCCGCCCATTAGCTTGAGGTTGTGACTAATTGTTTTTTAAAGAAAAAAATTAGATTTGCTTAATGTTTCATGAGTCATGCAAGTAAGCCTCTCTATATCAAGACTATCTTGCTTTCAAGACAGCCTATCCATCCATTTGTGGCTAAAAAGATGTCAGATAGGACCCTCTTTCCTGAGGGCCCCCCATGTGCTTTGTGAATCCCCCAGCAGAGCAGCAGGGTGAAGGAGGTGGTCTCTGCCCTCAAGCAGTCCAGATGGATGAGAGAGGAAGACCTGCACAGGCTGTCTCTGACACCAGGCAGGGCAGGGCAACCTGTGACAGGTACAGGCCAGGGGCTGCAGTGCCAACAGGCTATGTCAAAAGTGTTGAGTGGGGTCCTGGACCCCAGCTGCCATTGTAATTCAATGGCAGATATGGGAGACTGAGCCTCACCAGAGAGACTCTCTGTGGCAGGTGGGTGGCATTTGGGCTGGGCCTTGGACAAGACGTAGAGAGAGGACTTGAGAGAGGACCTCGACACCTGCCCTATGAGAAGGACATTCCAACAGAGACATTGGCCTGAGCTGAGGTGCAGGACAACAGGGCAGAGAACACCTAACAGAGACTCTTGAAGAGCTTTCAATCCACTTGAGAAGAAAAGAAAAAGAGAAAGCACCAAGTCACATAAACATTATGTGGGCAGGGTCAAGGGCCAAAGGCAGGTGGGTATAACAGGGGCTAGGGGAGTGAGCTAGTGGACTGGAATCCACTCTCCCACCCTGTGCCAGGCCAGGCCCCACTACCTCACTCCAGGCTATTTCACAGCCTCTCCTCGTGGGCTCCTGCCTCCTGGACCACCCATCCTGCAACCAGCACGCAGACTGTCAGCCATGCCCCTGAAGCATGAAGCCCCAGACTTCCTAACTACCCATGGGAGGAAGCTCAGAGCCTTCAACCCAGCACCTGAGGCCCTTCAGAGTCTGGCCAACACTTCCACCCACAATACCTATGACATCTTTTCATTTGTCCTATGACCAAGTTACAACAGACAATTGTCATACCCTGGACATGCCACCTATTTTAATGTAAATATATTTACCCACCCTGACCCCTCTGCCTAGAATGCTAAAGAGAGTGGGCTCTGGGGTTGGAATCCGAGCGTTGTGATCTTGGGCAAGTTCCTTAACTTTTTTGTGTATCAATTTCTCCATCTGAGAAATCAGGATGACAGTACCCACTTTCTAGGTTTGTTATAAAGATCAAGTGAGTTCAGACAAGTAGAGTTTACTATCAGTTCCTAGCACATAGTGGGTACTCAACAAAATGCTAACTGTTATTAGAATCAATGGATTGAAACTTTTTGAGGTTGAGTTCAATGTCATGTGTATAAAGAATGAATTACTAGTCCTTCAGGGCATATGGGAACTGTCCTGGTGTTTTCTTCACTGTCTGGTGAGCAGTACTGGGCAGAGCCTCGGCTCCTTCTGGGTGCTCAGTAAGTAATAGGACTATCTGGGTCTGGGCTGAATACAGAGGAGTCTTCTTAGATACAGTCCCCTGCGTCTGCTGGGGTCGAGATGCCCTAAGGTAATGCTGTGGTTAGCAACTCCCAATCTCAGTGACTCTGAATATCAGAGGTTTATTTCTCAGTCACAGCGTGTGTCCCTAGAAGGTTGCTGAGGGCTCTATACCATGTTGTCCTCACTCAGGGACTCAGGCTGACAGAGCCTGCACTTTGTGGAACACCACTGGTCACATGTGCCAAACTAAAAGGAGTGTGGCAAATAGCACACTGACCCCTAAAGGCTTCTGCCCAGAAGTGACGCACATTTTACCATTCACATGCACTGGCCAAAGTAGACCAGGCGGGTAAGTGCAACCTGCCACGCACTCATAGCCTCAGGACATTGGAGCCCCAAAGGCCAGCATAGGAGTCCTCGCTTAGGAGCACACTGGCCTCAGACACTCACTGACACTCGCAGGGAGGGCAGAAGCAGTGAGTGGCAGCAAGTGGCTGCAACTTCAGGCAGCTGTGCTCAAGCTACAGAGGCTCCAGGCTGAGGGCAACCTGGACAGGACTGTTTGTTGACAAGCTCGGACTCTCTAAGACTCAGCCCCCCGAGCTAGAGTGAACACGTAGCCTGGAAAGAAGGCTCCAGTCCCAGAAGGCTCCAGTCCCACGCTGGACACTAGGCTGGGCTGCCTGGGGCTTACAGGACATCCATCCAGATCCTCCCCTTGTATTTACAGACTCCATCCACAGCACCCTGGGGGCCTAAGACAGGCTGCCTCCCCGAGATCAGAGGGCCTGGTTCCTGACAGACAACAAGCAGGGCTCTCAGTTAGCCCTCAACCTCCCCCTCCTTCTCATACAGCTGACCTCAGGGGCTCCAACATGATGGCAAATTAATTCACTCTGGTTGAGGAAAAAAAATGCCATTCTTACTTGCAGGGGATGTGTTTTAACACCCCGGGTGGATGCCCAAAACCAAGTACCAAATCCTACATATACTTTGTTTTTTCTATACATACATACCTATGCTAACGTTTAATTTATGTATTAGGCACAATAGATTAACAATAATGACTAATAACAAATGAGAACAAGGCTCCGTGCCCATAGCACAGTGGTTATGGCTCCAGGCACATACACCGAGGGTGGCAGGTTCGAACCCAGCTCAGGCCAGCTAAACAACTGAAACAAAAAATAGCCAGGTGTTGTGGCAGGTGCCTGTATTCCCAGCTACTTGGGAGGCTAAGGCAAGAGAATCGCTTAAGCCCAAGAGTTTGAGGTTGCTGTGAGCTGTGATGACACAGCACTCTACTGAGGGCAACATAGTGAGACTCTGTCTCAAAAAATCAGATAAATGAGAACAATTATAGCAATATACTGTCATAATATTATCATGCAGTTTTGTTGAGATGACAACAAAACTTGCACAAATTTCTTTTTCCTTCTTCACAGCTTCCCAGATAGGTTTGTTCTTACACTAACACTTCAGCATATGGTTTTTTTTTCTTTCCACTTTTTCATTTAAAAGAAGTGCCTCATGGCTTCTCTTTGGCATATCCAAACAGCCAGCAGCACTGCTCTTGCACTTTCGGACCCTTCCAAAGTGAAATAAAGAGTTCCTTTAACACAAGTACCATGAAGCCATGACAGTCACCTGATAACCACCCTGGGTACTCAGTGACCACAGGCAAGGAGCATCTCCAGGGTGGATCCATTAGACAGTGGGATGGTTCACATTCTAGGTGGGGTGGAGTGTATGGCGAGAGATTTCGTCATACTACTCACAGCAGCGCACAACTGGAAACTTAAAAATTGTTTGTTTCTGGGACCGAGCATGGTGGCTCATGCTTGTAATCCCAGCACTCTGAGAGGCCAAGGTGGGTGGATTGCCTGAGCTCAGGAGTTTGAGATCAGCCTGAGCAACATGAGACCCCATCTCTACTAAAAATAGAGAAACTAGCCAAGCATCATGCCAGGCACCTCTGGTCCCAGTTACTTGGGAGGCTGAGATAAGATGCTCACTTGCGCCCAAGAGTTTGAGGTTGTTGTGAGCTATGATGCCACAGCACTCTACAAGGGTGACAAAGAAAGATTCTGTCTCAGAAAAAAAAATAAATAAAATTTAAAAGAAAAATAAATTATTTCTGGAATTTTCCATTTAATATTTTCACACTGTGGTTGACCTCAGATAATGGAAATTACAGAAAGCAAAACTGCAGATCAGGTTGGGCCACTGAACATAGCATTCCTGGGTGACCCGCAGCCACTTGTCCTGGTGGAATACCAGGCAAGGCTTTTCTCAGGACAACCTGCACAGGTTCTCCCACAGCTGTGTTCAACCTCCTGAAACAAGCCCCGTGGCTGTGCCATAACTCAGTCTTCCCAAAGCAGAGAGCTCTGTGTTTTATTAAAGGCGTGAGGCTCTAAAGCAGTGTTTTTCAGCCTTTTTATCTCATGGCACACTTAAATTATGTTGATTCAAAAAAAGAGTACAAAGAATATACTTACCGTGCTTTGAATTTCTTTCAAAATTAATTAATGATCTTTAAAAATTTTCGTGCCACACCTATGATCCTCTCACAGCACACAGGTTGAAAATCACTGCTCTAAAGGAATGAGATTTCGTACCTGAAATTCAATCAGCATGCTCAAGTATGCCTTACTCTAAGAGCTTCAGACAATCACATAATTTGTAAAATGACATTTATTAAGAGAAAATATGACTTCTTCCCAAACTCACAGTAGCCTGGATCCTCAGAGCCAGGCCAGCCTGAGCCTGGGGTCCTTTGGGAGTCTGGAAGCAGATGCGGTAATGGCAACCCTCTCTTGGAGCCATTCCACAGCCGTCCCTCCCTGCCTACCACAGGAAGACTTAAGATGCTCTGGGCCCCTATAGAGATGCTGCCTCATGGGCATGCTTCTCTGCTGAGCCAGGAACACATCAAGGCCCACACCAAGTAAAAAAGAACTGGGGCCTGTGGAATAAGAGGTGATCTCTGATAAAACTGGCCACTCCCTCCAGCAGGAGTCTGCCTGGCCGCAACCCTTCCCATGAAGTATTCTAGGGATGTGCAGAAGCAAAAACATACCACTGCACAGATGTACTCTTAGGAAAGAGCCCTGTCAGTGCCTTGTCAGATTCTTGGGAACATGTCCAGTGGTGCTGGCTGTGGTGTGCCTTCCTCACCTATGCTATGTCGTCAAGCCAGCTGTGTTGTGAGGAGCTGGGGCAGCCCCAGTGCATCCAGGGGTAAGCACAGCACAGACCTCTGCACTGTCATATAAGCCAGCCCGCTTTATTATATTTGGGCCACTCACTACCTCAGCTAACCAGCTGTGGGCTAGAGAGGATGAGGCTGGGAAAGAGGCCTCTAGACCACATGGTACAATCCAGTAGGGAAGGACTTTTCCTGCACTGCATGTGACCCAAGTCTGGGCTTCATGTCTCTAAAAATAATCCAAAAATTTGGACATGGGGTGGGTCTTCTTTTCTCACTTGTAGTCACAGCCACCAGACGTTTTGGTGTCTGAAGTTCACATTTATTTTCTCTCTGTCTACAAGTGTACCAGAGATGAGCCTGCTAACCAGGAGTCCAGGCTCCTGTTCTCTTCCTCCCTCCCCAAACACACAAACTCACACCCACAAACACACACATTTGCAAATAGCTCGTAGGTCTCTTTTAGAAGGCACTGGTTTGGGATCTGGTTGGTGATTCCAGGATGCATTATTAGAGTATGTCTTGAAGGTAAGTTCTTGATCAAGATGGCGCCTCATGACAAACATTGCTTAAAAGCTGTCCACAGAACTGTCAGGAAAAGGATGACCCAGAGATGGTATCAGGAATGTTAAAAATCACATAAAATTCACAGCAGTCCTTTGGCCAAAGAGTATGCTAAGACTCATTCTGGTTGAGGTTTCTCTGAAGCATGACCAGAGCTGCCCCAAGAGCTGCGTCCACATCTTGCCCAAAGGACACGGGCAAAGGGAAAGCCCTCTGCACCTCCTGCTTCAGCACCTCATTCCTGGACAGCGCACTCCCACTCCCCATCACCCGCTCCACACCCCACTCTTGGAGCTGCTGAAATGGGAGCATTGAGTGTAGATTCTGAACAATGCCTCGGCACAGGGCCCGGGTCACATGCCCCAGGGAGAGGTCAGAGGAGGAGATTCGGGTCACTGAGGCCAGCTCATCCGGCAGGTGCCGCTCCCCCAACACCGTTGGGGTGATGGTTAGGCAGGTGTCTCTCTGCTGCACAGCTGCCTGGATCATGCGTGAATACACTGCAGATTCTTCAACCTCTAGACCTGCCAGAAACAGAGAAGGTCTGTGTGAGCTCACGCAGCCCTCTGATGCAAGCTGAGGCAGTATAGAATCCCACAAGGCAGGAACAGGTCTCCACAGTGTGGCTGGCAACTTCTGGGCTCAGGGACTCATACGGTCGGGCTAGCTAGACTCCACCACAGATTCTGGTATCTCACTACAAACCCCAGCCAGACTTCAGGGAGCTATCATGTAAGTGTTGCCATGAGCACTAACCCTAACCCAGGCTTTCTTAATAAGGGGCCCATAGGGCAAATGGGTGGAGGGAGGGTGATTGG
>CAUYQV010040921.1:0-19952 GCA_963574575.1 Galagoides demidoff
GGCACTGGGTGACCACAGTGATATTGGGGGGGGGACGCAGCACTGGGCGACCACAGTGATATTCAGCGGGGGTGGGGGGATGCAGCACTGGGTGACCACAGTGATATTGGGGGGGGGACGCAGCACTGGGCGACCATAGTGATATTCAGCGGGGGTGGGGGGACGCAGCACTGGGTGACCACAGTGATATTCAGCGGGGGTGGGGGGACGCAGCACTGGGTGACCACAGTGATATTCAGCGGGGGTGGGGGGATGCAGCACTGGGTGACCACAGTGATATTCAGCAGTGGGGGTATGTAGCACTGGGAGGCCACAGTGATATTGGGGGGGGGACGCAGCACTGGGCGACCACAGTGATATTCAGCGGGGGTGGGGGGATGCAGCACTGGGTGACCACAGTGATATTCAGCACGGGAGGGGGGGGACGCGGCACTTTTTCTAGGATGAGTTCATGCACTTATTGTCCGATCTTTGTGTCTGATTCTAGGATGAGTTCATGAATTTATTGTCTGATCTTTGTGTCCGATTTTAACACAAAATTTGACATTTGAGGCATTTTTAAGCCTACAATTCAACGGCATTATTTACCTCCACAATGTTATAATCATTACCATTATCTATTGCCATTTTTTGAACTTTCCCCCAAAGCTGGACCTATTAAGCATTAACTGCACATTACCCACACTCTTCAGCCTCTGGTAAGAACTAACTTGCTTCCTGCTTCTGTGGATTTTCTGGCTCCAGATATTTCATAATAATTGGAATTACACAGTATTTATCCTTCACGCCTCGCTTGTCTCACTCAGCACTGTGTTTCCAAAGTTCGTCCATGCTGTTGTATACACCAGACCTTCATGAAGTTCGTCCATGCTGTCGTAGACACTAGACCTTCATTCCTTCTCATGGATGGATATTATCTCACTGTGTGTGTATAGAGAGAGGGCTCCAAGTCCATGAACTCATCCTATAAAACTGCCACACACCTCGTTGCTGAATATCACTATGGTTACCTTCAGAGCTCCCCCCGCCCCTGGAAGCTGTGGATCGATGCCAGTGCCTAGTTGATCCTTCAAAGCCCTTTGTCTCTGATTTCTCTCCATTGTCTGACCTTTTTCTGCATGTGTATTTGTGTGTGTGTGTCCATATATCCTACATTTCGCTTATCCATTTGTCTGTTGATGGACATTGGCTGCTTCTACCTTTTGGATATTATGAATGAAGGGGCTAAGAAGACTGGTGTGTAGTCAGAATGGTTCACTTTTATCATCATTAGTCCATTATTTTAAGTAAATCCATGGATGTAAAGATTAGGAGTCAAGTAACTTTCTCAAAGTCCCTGAGGAAGACATAGATGGCACTAGTACCTAAAGACTATGTCCCAATGGCACTCTATTTTCTAAGACTAACTGGTCTTTATAGACTAACTATATACTACGATTTTACCTATGGTATGTTTGGGCTGAAATTAGTTGGTGTTCCATGTCAGGCTATAGAGATGTGACATGAAATGATCTTTTTTTTTTTTGTAGTTTTTGGCCGGGGTCAGGTTTGAACCCACTACCTCTGGTATATGGGGTCAGCACCTTACTCCTTTGAGCCAC
Organism: Galagoides demidoff; assembly: GCA_963574575.1. Taxonomy (NCBI): domain Eukaryota; kingdom Metazoa; phylum Chordata; class Mammalia; order Primates; family Galagidae; genus Galagoides; species Galagoides demidoff. Next base: position 1,602 of record CAUYQV010040921.1, read on the forward strand.
AGGCGCCACCCCAAGAGACATAACATGAAAAGGAAAGCCTTATAAAGGCAGTTGAACAGCGAGCCACCTAGGTGAAGAGACAACACTTCTAAGTAAGTCTCCTTATAAAAATCTTGTTCATTCCTTTCCTCTCAAGAAGGAATTAAGTCTGAATTTATCTCAGAGTAGCACAGACTTGAGGAATGATGTAAAATCAACTCACAGAAGATGATGTCATGAAGACTTAATGTCTTTCAGGCTTCTGAGTAGGAAATTAAGTCCGAAGATATTTTTCTGATACAGTCTAGGACACACATATATACAGGTTGTAAATCAATAAAATAAAATCTGTTCTCTAACTGTACAAAAAATGTGGACCATTTGGCGCTGAATTTATAATGCTTGGCTGTGTGTTGGATTGTGAGTCAGGCTGTGTGGGTCATACCATCCCTACTCTGATTTGTCCTGTGACACTGGATAAGTGACTGCCATCCTTTGAGTTCCTCAGTAAAATAGGAAAAAATAATAAAACCTAGATCTGTAGTGTTGTGAAGCTTAAATAAAATAATGAAATTCACATGTTATATGCATCATAAGAAGTAAAACAATATTACTTTTAATATTTATTTTTCAATGATATTTATTATGCTTGAGAATTAAATAGACACATCTCTAGATGTTTTACTGGCCATTTGCTTGAGACACAGTTGCAAAAGACAAACAGAACCTGGTATACCTATAAAAAAGATGTGAGATCATTGCATATTTAAGGACATCAAATGCCATCCAGCTCCCGTGTAGCGACATCCATCTCCACCCTTGGCATGCTGCGCTGGGATTATTTATAGACAGTGGGAAGATTTAGAGCCTCCATGAATTGTAACACAAACAAAGAATGAAAACTTAGCACCAAACCTTTTAACCTTCACTCTCTCACTCTCAGCAATTAATTAATCCTTCTTTCTTTCTTCCTTTTTTTCCCACAAGAGTGTCTGAATAAAGTCTCACTTTGGCAAAGGGAAAGCCCAACGTCTTAAGGTCAATTCATGGTTTTAACACATTCAGTGTTTTTCTGTATGTTCGTTTGTTTTTCCTGTGTGACCTTATTGCTTAAATGGGAAGTGTCTTATTAAAAAGATCCCCATGGTTCTTTGGTGTGAAGCATGTAAGTTCTTAGCTAACTTTTGTTAGTCTTTGGAAGTGTTCACAGATAAGCCAAGCAAAAATCTAGGAAAGGTAGCCCCGAACAATATCACTAATATCCTCCAAATACCTTATATTTAGCAATTTTTTTTTTTTTGCAGTTTTTGGCCGGGGCTGGGTTTGAACCCACCAACTTCTGGCATATGGGGCTGGTGCCCTATTCCATTGAGCCACTAGCACCACCCAGCAAAATTTTCTTAAAAGGGACTGTGTTAAGCATTACACAGGATATATTTCTTCCTCTTCCCTGACTCAGTACTTATAGAAGCTCAAAGGGAAAAGAGGTCGGGATAACTAACAAAGCAAAATGTTGGCCTCTGTTACAGATGACAAAGTTCAACAAGGATGTGATAGTAAAATCTGATAACTTGACTTACAAAGTATCCTGCCAAGGCATTGAAGAGAATTTCACAAGGTATTTCAGGACATACGTTCACATGAACCTTAAACAGTTGCTTTTAAAATTTTAAGTGAAATTAAATTGTGTTCAAGTGTTTGCTTTGGACAAAGTTAAAGGACATAAAGTCAAGAAAAAAATGAATGAAAACGCCCCATACTCCTCATAAGCTAGCATATTTTATTAAAATGACTAAACCAAATCAGGCTATGTGACTTAACCAGTTACTTTGAGCTGAATATATCCTACAAAGTTGAGAAAGATGCAACTTTTATCTTCCATTCCATAATAATTCTAGGGCCTTCTCTTTATAAAAAATATTCTTGTGAAAGAATCTTGGACCAGTCCATATAAATTCGCATTATTTCTCTCCAGAACATTTGGAGGTTAAACTTTAGAATTAAGAGTAAAGTCCATCACTACAGAGATTCCGCTCACCAGTAACGTGGTAGGATTGCCCCGTGCACCTGCACGTGTGCGCCCACTGAGTCTGCGTGCCCAGGGAATGGCCAGTGGGAAGTGCAGGGGAACCATCTCTGAAACCCCACAGGTAGTCATGCACTTCGCTTGTGTCTGAGGCTGTTGATTTTTCAACATTTGAAAGCCCATGAGGAGCCCTGGGAGTTGTATTCAATGAAGCATTTTCTTGATGACTAAGTTTGGGAACATAGCGAGAGGAAGAACTAGGTACTCTGTCAAGATCTTTTCCAGTCAGAGTGAAAATACCCAGGCTGGGCAAGGTGGCTCTCCCCTGTAATCACAGCACTCTGGGAGGCCAAGGCAGGAGGATTCCTTGAGCACAGGAGTTTGAGACCAGCCTGAGAAAGAGCAAGACCCTGTCTCTACTAAAAATAGAAAAAAGAAAAAAAAAAAAACCCAGAGTAAAAATACACAAACCTAATTTCTGAATACTTGACCTGACCTATGATCTAAGGTCCAAACATCATGGCGACTTTGCAGGTCTGGAAATGCTGAAGTGTTTGTGGGTGAGTGTTGTTTGCACTACTTTTCCCGCCCAGGCTCCGGCTTTTGATCCTCAAATACAGAGAAATCACAGCCTGGAGCCAGTTGTGGGCAGAAGTGCCAGACCACACCGCACAGGTAACCACAAAAGGCAGACAAGATGCCTTCGAGTGCTAACAATGTAAACAGTTCCTGATAATTTAGCGATCACATAAAAAAAAGATCATAGCGATTTAATATTTAAATTGAGATGCGCCCACTTTCTTTAAACCTCAAGATGGAACTCTGTTTTTTCCTCATCCTTTATCTGCCGTACCTCGCGTTTCAGAGCGTGAGCGTGCCAAGTGTAGAGAAACCATTGCGCTGGTTTTAACTCGGCTGTTTTACATTTTATTCTTCAGACCCCGTGAAAGGTCCTCTGAGGTCTTTGCTTTCATTTTCTCAGCCCCAGAAGGCACACATGGAAGAGGCTCCGAGCCGCACAGGCACTATCCCAACAGCAGTGCTGCAAACATAGATGTGTCCAGCTCAGGAGTGAGTCTGCGCCCCCACCCACGCTCCGAGGGGGCAGCTGTGATGTCTCGATGGGAGGAGAGAAAAATCAACATGCATGGCAATCTGGTGTTGTGCCCCTGGGACCACGGAGAAAAGATGTGCTGTGTGTCTGGCTGTGTCACACGGGGGGAAGGGGGGATTGCCACCAGCACGCAGAACACCGCTTTGTGAAAACAACTGTGAACGGAAGGAGTGACTTCTAAGAGCAGAAACAGGTATTTCCAACCTCTTTGTATCTCCCTCTCTTCGCTGGCTTCGAAAGTTCTACGCGTCCTTCTGTTTCCCCGTCATTCTTGGTATGATCCTCCAGATATTCAGCAAATCAGTGGCTTTAGAGAAGAGAAGTCTATTTGCTAACTAAAATAATAGAAATGTCAGGTTCTCCTGCTCTGATAAGTCAGGTTTCAATAGTGGCAGTTAATGGCCTTTGACCAATGATTACCAAACATCAAAATACTTTTACTTTTTTTTTTTTGCGGTTCTGGCTGGGACCAGGCTTGAACCTGCCACCCCTAGGTATATGGTGCCGACAACCCTACTCCTTGAGCCAGAGGCACTGCCCAAAATACTTTTACTTATTTAGCAACTCCTTATAAGGTGGAAACATACAAATTACTTCTGAGGTGAAAGGTCAGTAGACAGATTTTGGAAGTCATTGGAACACCCTGGGTTGAGATGCAAAGAAAATAATTTCTGGCCAGGCTCCTGTAATCCCAGCACTCGGGGAGGCCAAAGCCGGTGGATCGCTTCAGCTCAGGAGTTTGAGACCAGCCGCAAGAGAAAGATCCCATCTCTACTAAAAGTAGAAAAAACTAGCTGGGCGTTAGGGATGGCGCCTGCAGTCCCAGCTACTAGGGAGGCTGAGGCAAGAGGATAAGTTGAGCCCAGGAGTCTGAGATTGCTGTGAGCTGTGATGATGTCACGGCACTCTACCCAGGGTGACAGAGTGAGACTCCATCTCAAAAGAAAACAATTTCTACCTCCCTGTAATAGAGAGGTGCTTGGTATCATCTGTCCCAAGCACAGTGACTAAGCCCCAAATTTTTCTCGGGAAAGTCTACTCAGAGGGTGTACACAAGGGAGGTGGAGGAAATGGGACCTCATTTCTTGTCTGTTCCAGGCTTTACGTGCCCACGTCATAAATTCCTGGCAGTGTGTCCCTTTAGGAAGCAAATGAGCAGGACAGCTGCCCTCTGGGCCCTCCTGTTGCGGGCTGGTGAGCACTATGAACTATCCCCGTTCACACTGGCAGACAACACAACAGAAGCCAGCGTCCGCTTCCCGGGTTTATAAAGGGACAGTCAGTTCAGAAGAACTAGCGTTGGCGGGACACTGAGACTTTCTAGGAGGTTTACCTTTTTTGAATACTGGGAAAGAATTAATCTTTACACTGATTAAGAAGGGTGGGGAGGCTTCTCTTTAGAGGTCTTGTTAAGCGTTTGTCTCATGCAAAGAAGATGGCCTCCGTGGGGCCACCATGCAACTCTGGCTTGCCTTCCTTCCGCTGCCGTTCTCAGAGTGCATTTCAATTGTTCCCTTTCTCTGTGGTGACAGTTGATTACTAAAAAGGATGACAGGCTATAAAACCTACAGTGGATCATTCACAAAGAAAGTATCTCAAACCATGAGGCCTCTTTCCCACAGATGTTCAACAATCAGATGAATGAAGATTGTGCGGAAGTCTCTACCACCTGGAAGCTGGGTGGGGAGGGTGGAGAGATCAGAAAGAGTCAGAGCATTTCCTGCGGAGGGAGGGCAGTTCACACCAGGCTAGCATGAGGGATGCATGTCCACTTCTTAAGGCTGCAGGGGCACTTTTTTATATTAGTCTAAACCAGACGTTCAAACTACAGCCCGTGGGCCACATGCAGCCCACCTAGGACATTTATCCGGCCCGCCAGGTGTTTTTGCTGCTGCTGCCTGTCCTGCTTAGCAGCCAACTAGTCCTGGGCCCACAGTCCAGCCCTCCAATGGTCTGAGGGACAGTGAACTGGCCCCCTGTTTAAAAAGTTTGAGGACCCCTGGACTAAACAGGGTGAAGCAGCATAGGCTTGTATTTAGCTAAAAAACTGGAACAAACAGGACCCATCCCTCCACCACATGCTGCTAAAAATAAGCACATGTGCTATTTTGGTTGGCATGGCCCTCTCTGCTGTATGATACATGGAGTTTTGGTGAGAGTGCCTTTGTTTTTAATAATTTTTTTCTTATGAAACATTTCATGTGTTTAAAAGTATTTGTAATGTACACACATGTTTTTAAGCCTAATGAGAAAACACATATTTATTCACCACCCAGCCTAAAAAAATAGCAATTTGCAGCACTCCTGCACCCATTTGTGTAAAAACACTGCCATTTCCACTGCCTCTTCTTAAGAAGCAGTGGTGTACTTTATTTAGTTTTCCTTATCATTCTGTTCTCTAGGAAAGCATGATGAAGAATAGATAGTCTTTATTGGTTCTAGAGCAAAAAAATGTTAATTTGTCAATCGATCAATTAATTGAAAGCAGTAGACCCAGGTAGATACACTACAGAATTTAGGCATGTACTACTACAAAACCAATTTATAGCTTTCCTATGAAAGCTATAACCCAACTATAGCCCAAGAAGAAGGGGAAAGAGGAGAAGGAGGGGACAGGAGGGGAGAGGATGGGTGAGGGAGGGTAATTGGTGGGACCACACCTAGGGTGCATTTTACAAGGGTACAGGTTAAATTTACTAAGTGTAGAATATAAATGTCCTAACACAATAACTAAGAAAATGAGGTGAAGGCTATGTTAACCAGATTGATGGAAATATTTCAAATGGTATATAAAACCAGCACATGGTACCCCATGATTGCATTAATGTACACAGCTATAATTTAATAATAAAAAAGAAGAAGAAGAATTTAGCCATGCAGTAACAGCGAATGCCTCCTAACTGGACTTGGCCTTCATTGCTTTTGAAATAAAACATAATTTACTATTTTTGAAGATAACATTTCTATTTGAAATTTAACATTTTATTTAAAACATTTGTATAGGCTGTTGGGTAAATTCCATTTAAAAATGTGCACAGAGGGAAGTAAAACTCAGGGGAAATCAAGCAAGTAGGCACAGGGAGGAGGAGATGGGCAAAAACTTGCCTAAGGGGTACAATGAACATTATCTGGTGAGGGGCACTCTGATAAGCCAGATTCAAGAATGATAAACTTGATTCAGGTAACCAAAAACATTTGCATCCTGGTAATATTTTGAAATTAAAAAAATATAGAATAATATGATGTGTGAGATTGTCTCCCTTATTTCTTAATACTTTTTTTATCCTTTCACAAGTTGGTGTATTTTCATTTTCATTTTCATAAGCTTTAACATGTTTAAAAGACATTGTGTGATTTAGGGAGAGTACATTCAGGCACATTTTATGAAGAATGACCAGCCATCAAATTTATTCAATGGTAGAAAAGTTCTTCCAATTAACAGTGTTCTATGTTTGTTGAATTATGACATATCTAATTTTTGTGCTCATTTGCATTGGGAGACTCTCAAATGGCTGCTGTCACTGAATAATACATTGTTAACCACTCTGGCTGCTTGTAAGTAAAAGGGAGAAATTAAGTATGTGCATTATATTTTGCAAACAAATGATGTTAACATAGTTAATATTAGATAACATCAGCTAACCATGTGACTTTAGGAGTCACATGTACCTATTTCAAGGTAGCACTTATTTATTGAACAACTGTTTCTTTCCTGGCTCTGTGGATTTAAAGATCTAGAAAGAACTTTTGAATTTAATGATGACACCTCTATTAATAATGGCTCCCATTCAGCAGTCAGTCCTACAATATAAGATCTGTGTGTACAAAACTGTCTTTGGTTTTGGTTTGCAGAAGCTGTAAATAGAAAGTGCCGAGGCCAAGTTCTGTTGCTATAGAGTGTTCAATGTCTTTACTAAAACAAAAACAATGCCTTCATTGACAAGCCCTTCCTAAATCAGAATCTAAACCCCATCTTCTATAAATACCCTTGTAGGTGATGCTTGTAGCGTCCTGGCCCCTCTCCAGTGATCAGGAATCTCGTCCTCTCTCCCACCTCAGCCATTCAGCGAGGGTCATGTTTTCACCATGTCCTTATCAGTAAGTGCATTTCAAATGCAACCATATCACTCCCCATGCACTTCCTTCTGTGTTGGTTCCTTCTGGTACTTAACCTTTTGACCCCACCAGGACCAATAATCCATTGGTTTTACCACTTTTAAAAAATCATGTTATCAATTCCCTCTCTACCCAGCTTAAATTCTATGGTCAGACTTTATGGTCCTTCCTTTATACATCACTAGCTCCTTACTGATCTACTTAAAGTTGAATTGCTTTGGCTAAAGTATAACCCTGGTTAAATCAACCTATCTGCCTACTCCTTACGTACGTATGTGTAGTCAGAAATGGATGGAGAAAAAGAGCCCTATTAATTGACCTCATTTTAAATTCATGGTCACAAGAGGGGCCTGATTGTGTTCACTGACAACATTTTTCTCCATGCAGTCGAAACACTTTCCCTCTTTTCTGGATGACTCTTTGTTCCATCAACATTTCCCTTCAATTCTTACTCTGGGCTGATGACCTAGCTGCCTAGTCACCCAGAAAATAAACTCCATCAGAAGAGAACTCGCCCATGCTCCTGACCTCACACACTCACCCACCTGCTTCTGTCCCACCCCCTTCACTCATCTCCTAACTGCAAAGGAGCTTCCTGTGTCAGCTGAGATCAACCCTTTCCTTGTGCAGTGGATCACGGTCTCCTGCGCCTCAAATACGGATACTATTCCCTTTTTTCCCTGCATCATCTCCTTTTCCCTCAGCGCTGAGCTGTTACCATCTGCAAACAAGCATGCGTCCATCTACCACTAATGTCCCTTCCTCTGTGTTCCTTCTGCACAAGTATTCTTAGCTAACACTACATAGGGAAAAATGCTTTTACTTAATTATCTTGTCCAATATATAACCTTTCTATTAGAATATAAGTTCTACAAACGAAGGAACTTTGAACTTGTTGAACACTCAGCCTATGCTTTTTCCTCAGCATATAAAATTGTGCCTGGCACATAACGTGTTCTCAGTACATGAGCTGAATGAATAAATTAAAAGCACAATTCAAATAGTGCTTTCTATGAGCCAGGAACGTGCTAAGTAAAATTTGTAGCATTGTCTCAATCAACTCACACATCCATATCGTAAAGTAAAAATTTGAATCCTCATTTTACAAATAGGCAAATTTGAACTACAGAGAAGAAAATTAAGTTTCTTTTTCCAAAAGTAAGGTGGAATTATATACAGCATTGTCCAATTTCAAGATCACAGTCTCAATTACTACACTTTAAATAATGTGCCATATTACTCATGGCTGTTGACATAATCACCTTGGATTAAGCAAAATGCAGGACAAATGTACCACTGTCCGACAGTGACTGTTTTATTCACTTGCTGCCACCCTCATTCCTCTTGTCCATTTAGATATCTGCAAAATAAGTTTCTAAAGGTTTTTTTCTCATAATGAGAATTTATACTTATATTAGTTTTCTATGGCTTCTGTAACAAATTATCAAAAATTGGTGGCTTAAAACAACACAAATTTATTATTTTACAGTGTGGAGGTCATTGGTCTGAAATTGGGTCTTACAGGGATGAAACCAAGGTGGTGTCACAGCCACATTCCTTCCCATGGTTCAAGGGAAGAACCTGTTCCCTGTCCTTTCCAGCTTTCAGAGGAACCTACATTACTTCACTGATCGTAACCCTTCATGTTCAAAGCCACAATGGTCTGTGGAGACTTTTTCATGCTACATCACTCTGCGTGTCTCTAATGCTTCCTCGCATTAGGATTATGTTTACCTTAAGCCCACTGAATAATACAGAATAACCTTTCCACTTCAAAATTCTTAACTTTCATATGAAAGCTATAACCTAATTATAGCCTAAGAGTATGGGGAGGGGGGAGGAACAGGCAAGGGGGATGGGTGGAAGGAGAGTGATTGGAGGGATCACTTCTATGCTTTATCTTACAAGGGTACAAGTGAATCTTTCTAAGAGTGGAATATAAATGTCTTAATACAATAACTTAGAAAATGACATAAAGGCTGTGTTAGCCAGTTTGATGAAAATATTTCAAATTGTATATGAAAACACCACACTGTACCCCATGACTGCATTAATGTACATAGCTATCATTTAATAAAAAAAAAATTCTTAACTTAATCCCATCTGAAAATTCTTTTTTTCATACAAAATAATGCATTTCCAGGTTCTAGGAATTATACCATCTTTGAGGGGCATCATTCAGCCTACTGAATTTGACCTTTTAGTCCCCAAAGATTCATGTCCATCTCAGATGCAAAATACATTCACCCCATCTCAAGGTCAACAAAACTCTCAACCCATGCTATCATCAACTCAAATGTAAGACTTCCTACAGGTCTCATCAGCTCAGAAGTTCATTATTTAATCATCTCAATCTAATAGGGGTATAAGTTGGGGTATAATCCATCTTGCATAAAGATTCCTCTCTGTGGACCTAGGAATCTAGAAAATGAGTTATCTCCTTCAAAAATATGATGGTGGAACATTTATAGGATAAATTATAAACATGACCATTCAAAAAGGGAGAAAAAGGAAGAAACAAGGAGTCACTGGCCCTAAGATACTTAGAAGTCTACCCAGGAAAACTGTTAGTTTTTATAGCCTGAGAATGATCCCTAAAGGTTCCAGGCTCCACACTGTGGGCTCAGGCCTCTGTCTTCAGAGTCATCCTTCTTTCTTTCATTTTTTCCACTGTCTGTCCCTTTTAGTCCAAGTCAGCCATGTTTCTGCCAGTATAAAATTCTTAAAACACGTGGTTTTCTTGTGTATGTCATGAGAATTTAATCTGGTAGAAAGGAGGCTTCTAGAGAGATCTTTCCTGGATAATCCCATTTCTATTCCTGACTCCTACTGAGATGACTGAGGGTCTCCGTGAGCCATACATGTATTTCCAAGAACTCCTCTATGTGAATGAATATTCTGACTTCTTGGTTAATAAAGGCACTAGAAAAATATTGTCCAGCTAAATGCTTGGTGTTCCCATTTTCCTGATATTTAAAATCAAATCCCAAATTTAGCTTAATTTGGAATGTGGAAAAGCTGAGAATTTTACAAATCTCCAAGTACTAGTTCCTTTTAGGACGAACTTTTTCTCCTTCATTTTGTCCCTTCTTCTTACATTTTACTATAAGCATCAAGAAACTAGTCCTCCGACCTGTAGAAGACGGAAACTAGATCCACACCTTTCACCATTAACTAAGATAGACTTTCACTGGATTAAAGATTCAAACTTAAGATATGAAACTATAAAAATACTAGAAGAAAGTGTAGGGAAAACACTTGAAGAAGTTGGCCTGGGTGAAATTTTATGAGGAAGACTCCTGGGTCAATTGAAGCAACATCAAAAATACACTTATTGGGACCTGATCAAACTAAAAAGCTTCTGCACAGCCGAGAACACAGTAAGCAAGCAGTTTATCAACATTTTTAAATGATTCACTGTATTTATTTTAACCATTGACTTTTGTGAGGGATTAGTAATAGTGAAGGAAAGGCAATTTTTCTGTAGCAATGTGGAATGAAAATGGAAGGGTGTGGGGTCAAATCCAGGCTCTGCCTTCAGCTGTGGGACCTTGGACAAGTTATCTAATCTCCGTAAGCTTTAATTCTCTGCTGTTCTCACTTCAGAGACTTTGGCGAGGGCTGCATGAGACAAACTGTGCTAAGCCCATGCACAGGTGCATGTCTCCTGCCGGCTAGTTTTCTTCTGCTGTTATAACAAATGACCATGACTTTAGGGGCTTAAAGTCACAGAAATTTATGATCTTAACAGTTTCAAACATCAGGAAGCTGCTGGTGGGCTGACATGACGGTGTTGGCAGGACGGCACTAATCTGCCCGCTGTAGGGGAGGGTCTTTTCTTTGCCTTTTTGGGGCTTCTTGTGGCTGCTCACTTTCCTTGGCTCATAGCCCCTTCCCTCTGTCTTCAAAACAGCCACGTTGCATCAGTGACAATTGGCCCATAGTTCCATCTTCCCCTGACCACAGCTGAGAATGGATTATCTGCTTTGAAACACCACATAGATGACTAGATGGGGCCCAGACTAAGCTTCCCATTTCAAGGTCCTTAAATTGATCACATCTGCAAAGTCCTTTCCCCCAGTAAGGTAACGTATCTGTAGGTTCCAGGAATGAGGAAGCAGCTGTCTTTGGTGACCCACTATTCTGCCCCCCCACCCCCCACAGTACATGTTCATAACGTTCATTACTGTTAAGAAGTGACTTTCCAGATTGCCAAGGCAGATGAAGTCCTTTTGGGGGCTGTACAGTAACTTGAAGAGGTCATCTTTCTGAAAGGAAGGATAAGAGCCATGTATTAAAAAAAAGAAAGAATGCCGATTTTAACTATAAAACTTCCCTAACAATATACTTGCTAAGTTGAATTAAAGAGTAGCTAACATGCACAAAGTCTCAGTCATGTTTGAGACATTGTTTTAGATGTTTTTCTAGTAGTGAGATATGTAAAATCGTCTACTTAGGAGCAATGACACAGCCAGTTCAGAGATGGGAAATAACGTTTCTCCAAGGCCCACAGAGGGAGGTGGGAAGCTGGATGTTTCTAGACGCTGAGGCTCACCTTCACACTCTACCTTATTCTTGCGGTGGAAAGAATGCCTTTTAGAGTTACCTGGCCTGTCTTTGAGGCAGGAGGTGGGCCTGTTGAGCCATATTTTTCTCTCCAAAGGCTAGTATGGGGGCTAGATTATGGACAGCCTTGCTGTAGTGCCTTGGGATCATCGTTGGGTGTTCAGAAAGGAAACGTGGCCTAATGTCCAGCCCCCTTCCATACAGGTGAAGTGCCATAATACTTCTCAGCACACCCCCTACCCTGGAGGTGCTGTGATCCCTGTGGCATGACTGGATCCCATCAAAGACCCAGTGCAACCCCACCCTGACCCTCAAAGCCTGACCACCCACGTCAGCATTCTGTTTACATTTCACCCTTCTGCTGTGAGCAGGAGGCAGAACTGTGTGTGACTTGCCAGTTTTCTACAAGACCATATAAAATTTCACACTTATGATAAATGCCTAGGACTAGGGTTTCATAAAGCCATTTAGTGTATTAGAGTCTATTAACCAGCCTGAAACCATGACCCTCGTTTAGGAGTTATAGACTGTGGCAGCACTTAATCCATACAGGTTGATTTTTATAACATTTATGATCTGAACCAGATCCCTTAATGCCTAAACTCATAACTATTGTCTTGAAATATGAGCTTCTGGAAAGCCCCACTGGCACAGCCCATGTGATGGTGTAGGAGGGAGCTGTGCTAACAAACATCCTGAAGAGCAGATCAATTTGGATGTAGAAGTTCACAGCAGATGAGAAGCTGAGTGACAGCTGTTCTGTAGGAGACCCTGGACTGCCCATCCGATGGTCACTGTCTCCTCCTCCTTCCCAGCAGATTTTATTCCCGATTTCATCGGGGCACCCTCTCCATCATACCCCGAGTGACTCGGGAGAAGCTGGACTTACCTCCTTGGCCAGTGATTGGTTTAGGGACCCAGGTTTAAATCCCAGGCAGTTATATTGCTCCCAGCAACCGTTCTGCTTTAGGGACAGACTCATGACCTACCCAATCAGAATGAAGGCAAGAGCTAATATTCTACAGTTAAGGAGAGATTCTCTCTGATACGGACTTTACACAAGAAAGCCTGTTGACCCAGTGCTACTGGCAGTCACAAAAAATTCCCACCAAAATTCACCTGGAAAAAAAGTAGTTGCATATTCATTATGAGAGTTTGACATTTATCCCATTTGCAAACTGTGAACTTAAACTGCCAGAGTTTCATGGATGTGGCTGGGAGACACAAGACTCCTGGGTCAGAGACAAAGGAATTTATTACTCGTGGCATATTTGCATATGGCCCTGGGCCCACGTTCCCACAGAGTGTTGTGAAGTGGTCCAGGTTGTACCTCACACACCAGGAATCCGGAACGTAGGAAGCCTACAGACCATGCCTGCCTGGTGGTCCAGAGGGAAACAAAAGTTTCTGAAAACATGGTCCAGAACATAGATAATCACTTCCATGATAATAACTCACTTCAACTCTTGATTTTCTGCTAAAGGAGACAACAAATATTCTTTTTGTCTAAGGTAGTTGAGAAAAGGTTTTTTTTTTTTTTTAACTTATAGCCTAATTATCATAACAGATAAAATAACCAATGACCTAAAATCTGTAAAAACTCCAAGATTCTTAGCTCTTTAAAAGAAACTGATCCTTTACAGGTCATTTTATTAAGTTGTGTTTATCTCTGAGAGAGAAAGTTGTCTTTGATCTCTACTTGGATTTTTGGTACCTCAATCACCAATAGGGGATTTAAATCCAAAAGGGATTTTTCTCAGACGGTTAGGGCACCACTGCAATTCCTCAATTTATAACCCTGTAGCTAAATCATGCGAAATGCTATACAAAGGCCTGGGTGTCAAAATTCTCTCTGGAAACAGCACTCACCATTAGACAGTGGGTCCCTCAGCTGTATCATGGTTATCACTCCAACGAAGAGCATGGCAGTATATCCACATCAGAGTGCTGCTCGGAAGAATGCATTTCTCTCCAGCTAAGTATGAAGCTGCATGTTTAAAAATATTAGACCCTGGACCAGGCTCTGTGCCAGCCTACTGCCCAGGAAGGACAGCCACCTTGGGCTTGGTGTCACAATAGAGACAAGAGGACCACTTGTGCTTGCATGCCCTCTCATTCTTGAAAATTCTCAAGTTCACACCCACAGACACAGAGCTGTGATATGCTAACAGACGGAAAAGAAGAAGCCAGTCAGCTGGTAACAATGTCCTGTGCTCCATTACTGAGCCATTTCCAAGGCAAGAAGCCTTACCAGTGAGGACTTTGATAATCTAATTATCTTGACACCTAGGGAAGATTACATTTCAGGGTGTGTGTGTGTGTGTTAGAGGCCCCAATTTGCTAAATGCAAACAGTAAAATTATGCTATAATTATAAACCTATTCTAAGATGTATACATTTTGCAATACAATGAGAGGCTCAGAAAATCAGAAGGGGATTTGGTCTCTCCAGAGGCCCTGACTTGTGACCACAGGGTAAAAGCACTTCGTAGATTGTAGAAACTCTTTCCTGGTTACCTGTTATTTAGCTCCTCTGTCATTTGGGTTCCTTGGGGGGCACGGACACCCCCCAGCCTGGAGAGCCCCTTGAGAGCCAGGACAGCTCATTTGCTGGGAACCCTCAGCTGGGCTCTCCTGGGGCTCTGCATTTCAGAAGCTGTTTTCTGGGGCACCTCCCTTCTCCCCCACTCCCCTGGAAGCCTGTGTAACTGGAGAATCAGGGCTCCGAGCACTCTCGGGGAAAGGCATTGTTCTGGGGTGGGCATTTTCATTTTGCAAATACCTCATTCTCTTCCCCTGGCTTTTCATACCTTTAATATGCTACCTTCATCTAATGGTACTCATAATACATGGACACCAAGGAGGGGACGTAGGAAGTAAATGAGATGCACAAAAGCTGTTAGAGGGCATTCTTCCTACTCGCTGCTCATCTGGGAAGTTTTTAAACCAGTTGTTAAGGATCACAGTGGCTAAGTCAGAACGCTCTGACTCCGTAAACGACCAACGAGGCCGTCGCTATTAGCCCTGAGACGCGTCTCAAAGATTTCTTATCTACTTTTCTTCTTTTAACCTAAAACCCCATTCTGTCTGCTAAATTCTCCCAGAGAAGATGGCTTCCTCTGGCATTCTATAAACTATTCCAATAGCAGGGGGATGTGAAATGTTGATAGGGTGTATAATAACTCGGCAGCAGAGTTGCTGTGGAGGCGTCATCACAGGAGTGGAATTACTTCATTTGGAAAATATGCCTCATTCTGTGAAGCTCCTTTGTGTCTAAGAAAGAAGACAGAGGAAGCCTGGCTGGGACTTATCACAAATTAAGTAGCCGCCGGGGCTTAGCAAGATATTTTCAATTAGATTTGGAAAGGGGAAAAGGTATCTACAATGCCCGTGACACGGTCCTTCATGTTGAGAAGGACTCTGCGGATATGGTGATGGGGAAGGTTGAGGACGGTGATACCAAACCGAAAAGAACAGGACAGGCAATTAGCACGATTAAAAAGTTTGTAAGGGTAACACAGGAAGCAGAATAGCTTACTGACCTCATCAAGCCCTGGTTCTACTCCTGTGAACTCAAGCCAGCCACTTTACTTCTCTAAACTTCTGTTTTCTCATTTAGATCATAATATCCCTCTTTGGGGATTATTAGAAGAGAATAAAATAAAACCAATCTGGGTTACCTTCTAACGAGGTATTTAGCATACAAATGTCAGTTCCCATTTGCTGTTTACAGTGCACGGGAGAATTACAACACTGGGGGGGGGTTCCTATGTGGGCCTTCTGCTAAATTCCTTGCTGTGGAGGCTGCCTTGGGAGCTGGAAGATGACGCACCCAGAGCCTGCCAAACATACCGCTATTTACTGTAGACACCAAAGGGTGGCACTGCTCAAATTCCACCTGCTTTCAGGGTGGGAAATGTGTGATACTTACCCCATGGAAAACATGATGCATAGATACAAACATAAGCTCGGGGTGAGTCGATGCCTTTAACACCTCAAGCCTCCTTTTTCACGATTCCTTTATGACAGATATCCTGAGTCTCCATAACGCAAAATAGGAAGAGAAGGACCATGGCTCTAGTGTTGGCGGGGGGCCGGGGAGGGGGTTGACCAGTGTCTCCCAAAGGTATTTGGCCCCAACTATGGCAAAGAGGGGGCGGCCTGCCCAGTGAAAGCGTGCTTCCCTGCCTGGCTAGCTTGAGAATGCTGTGTAATGTGACCAGAAGCCACAAGCCAGTGCTAGATCAGGGCATAGCGACACAACAACAACCAAATAAAAAGCATTGAGCCTAGAACCTCTCCTTCCTATTGGGCTCCAAATTAGGGTTTGGAAGCAGGTACTTGAACAAAATTATATTTTAACTACATTTACATTAAAGTAGTTACAGGGCTGTTATTGGAATATGGTTCTAATATGCACCAATTATGGTACATAGGGAATCAAAGAAAAAAATGTAAGAATACATTAATAAGAATGGCAGAACACTTCTATAAGATGATTATTAATCATAAAACATTTGTATGGAATTTTATAGGTTATAAAATCGCTCCATATAGCATCTCATTTAATTCACAGTACATCCCTGCAAATTGAGGCAAGATTATCCCTCGTTGAAGAGGAATGGAGCCTCGGAGATGGCAGCTCTGGGGAGGCACACAGCAAGGTGAAGCAGGAAGTCACACACGGATCTTTGAAATTTAAAAATTTTTCACCACGTCAAGATGAAAATTTAATAGGCGATCAAGACCTGAAATAGACATGTGTTCCATGGAAACATTTTCGGGTATTTTAATTTTAGAATCATTTATGTGGTGTCAGGGAGTTTTTAAAAAAAAAAGTTATCAATAAAGTAAAAAACTCAAAAAAGCTTTCACAGAGCCAGTATTATGAGGAAACTTAAACCTGTTAGGAAATTGGTTATAATATGGAATGTGCATATTAAAATGCCATAAGCTTCATTAAAAACTCTAAATATGTAACTAGAGTTTTTACTAAGTTCATAAAATATAATATTGGATACGAAATTTTTTGTAAATCCTTGTGGTTCATGTGTCAATTACCTGGTTACTTAGTAACCCAGTAATGCAGTAACCAAGGAGTCAAGCCATAGATTAAATAGTCCCCAACCAGGCAATAAAAAGGTCCCTGAGTACAAATTTGCAGAATTATGGTTTATTGTGTTAATAATCTCCCCGTGTCTGTGGCTAGCCTTCCAAGGATGGGCTGGCGAGTGTGTGCGACTCTGGAGCCCAGCCGTGGCTCTTGCTATTTTGTTTCAGTACCTGCTTTTAAAAGAGGAAATTAAACCCCAAAGCGTACACCGGGTTACAATCACTAAAGGAAATGAGGGACTGAGCCCAGGCCCAGCTGAGTTTGGGGATTCTGGGAAAGTCTGGACTCAGGTTACGAGAGCTGGCGATCTGGGGTTCAATTCCCCCACTTTTTTGCTGCTAAAGGTTTAAGACAAGTTTCAGCAGTTGACTCTTTATGGGGTTCCTCTCCTAACAGACAGTCCTCCACAATGATCTGAGGGTTCATTCTGCAGACATTTGTGGGGCTCCACTGTGTGAGCACAGGCAACCCCACGCTCAGCTCACGCACCCGAGGAGCTCGCCGTGGCAGGATCAGAGACATATTATCAGCCACATGATCACGCAGATAGACAGATGACTGGGATAAATGCTCACAGGAAGAGCAGGTGGTGGGGGGAGAGTGTCCAGCGTCAGACGGGATCTAATGCAGACTGGGAGAAGGACGGTTAGTACAAGATTTCCCAGCCAACGGTGAAGCATTTGATCAGAGCTGGAAATCTGATGAATGAAGAGGAATTGACCAGGGAAAGAAGATCAGGATAGAGCAATCTAAGAAGAACATTTCAGGAAGCAGAGAAATCTCCCTGGAAGGCTCTGAGGTGGGGGAACACGTGATATATTTTTTTAAGTAATGGAAAGAAACTTGGGAGGCTCAGCGCCGTCAAGGCTGAACAGAAAGCCCAGGGAATCACTGTGCTTCAAACTATGTGTGTGTGTGTGTGTGTGTGTGTGTGTGTGTGTGTGTGTGTGTGTTTTGTGGGAAGCAGAGAGAATTTGGGAAGCAGAGAGAATTTGGAAAATAGATAGTTTACTGTGAGAAGACTGAATTTCTACGTAGAAAGAGCTCATCCTTAGATGTTTGATTTTTAGCATCTAAAGCACACTGACCTTGGTTATCATCTATCAGTCTTTACAGTTCCATTGTTCCCACTTCCCCAAACCTTAAGGTGACCAGATTTTGACATTGGTAAAGCGGGACACCATTGGGAGGGGCAGAGCTTGACAACCATGCAAACTTTGATAAGCAGTTCTCAACAATTATTTGTTACTATTAAAGTTGAACATTATAAAATTAACAAAAATAATATAAAACACATATCCTGGTGATACAGCCACATGGTAGCCAAAACTGTATATTCCCTTCCTGTTCTCCTGTGTTCCCTAGCTTATGGTGCATTCTTTCCAAAAATTGGGGCTTTTTAAAAATGCCACAGGACACAGGACAAATTGTTAAAAAT
>CAUYQV010040924.1:0-15122 GCA_963574575.1 Galagoides demidoff
CCTGTGGTCCCAGCTACTTGGGAGGCTGAGGCAGGAGACTCGCTTGAGCCCAGGAGTTGGAGGTTGCTATGAGCTGTGATGCCATGGCACTCTACCCAGGGGGATAGCTTGAGGCTCCGTCTCAAAAAAAAAAAGAAAAAAAAAAAAAGAATAAGATTTAAGTGAACCCTACACAGTGCTCATGCTGTAATCCCTGTCTTTAGTACACATCTGATACATGGTACCCACCCAATAAATGTTGATTGATTGATTAGCTAACTTTCCTCTCTAAATTTAGAAAAGACACAAAAGCATTTGGGTTAATTATCAATGATAATTATATCAATTATCAATTACCAATAATTATATTATACATTATAAATTGATATAATCATTCAATTTAGAATTCAATTGATAATTGATATCAATTATCATTGATAATTAACCTACAGTAACTAGGTATGTGGCTTTTTCACAGAAAGTCTTAAAAAGAAAGATCCCCACAAGTCATTTGCTTGTTTAATAACCTTTACTATCTCTGTTCAACCTAAATCCTTCCTGTTTCTAACCAGCATATGAAAAACATCTGACGGTCGCTTCTTCATTTCCTTCCTGTCACTCAGAGATCATCATGAGGCCTCTTACTTTACTCCAGGCTAAATCATTCTACCATTTTTAACACTTATAGAAGTTCTGTACATCTACCTCCCAAATCCTTTTGAGGTATCTCTATCTGCAGCCTTGTCCGAAAAAACTTTCCGTCTTGTCCCAAACAGTAGCGACCAGTCATATGTAGCTGCAGAATGCTTGACAAGTTAGGGGCTGGGGCGCTGAAGGACCAATTTTTAAAAAAATTTTATTTAATTTTCATTAAGAAATATAAATACCCACATGTGATTAGTATCTACTGAATTAGCACAGCTCTATTAAAAGTTGTGGAATATTCTATATCCTCCCAGGAAGAAGCACATTTCATTCACTATTAGATGAACCATATTAAATATGAAATAGAATATTATTTTTGAAATGTGTAAGGAAAAGCATTCCAATGCAATACACTGTATTTAAGAAAAATTTTGAATCTAGGTTGTCTTGACCTTGGCTCTAATCATCAAATTGATGTTATAGCATTAATTAGGCATAGAATTTTTTTGTTTATGGAAGAAGCTGACATTAAAAATCCTGATTTATGATATAGCAAACTTACTGCAACAACATCCATGATTTTGTTCTTACGTGGCATTTGTTACCTTTTTGTTGAAAGGATGTGTACTATATTTATACACACACGTACAACTATTTGATTTTCTTAATTTCTTAAGGGAAATGCCATTCAGACTAGATTTTCTTTAGATATCATTTAACAATGCTATCTTTAGACTTCTTAACACTGATGACACCCTTGATGCTATATTTATTTTCAGACTTCAAGGTGAGAGATGTGTGTAAATTAGAGACAGCTGGAGACATTTAGCGGTCAGCCTTCTATTCCCAGGTGGTGGTTGTATCACAAAATCCATTGTGCTTACTGGTTGAAGAAGCCGTGTTCATTAAACAAGTAAAAAAATTTGTGCCACATTTAGGTATTAGATACATTTTAATGATTCCAAATTCCTATGTTGTACTTCACTTCTAATGTGGGGAGGTAAAGTCAGTGTTCACCTTTTCTTTTTTACCAAGGGGAAATGTCTTGATTTAAGGAAGGACTGTCTCTTTTTGCTAGCTTATTGGAGCTCTGCTTAATACACGACCTCCAAAACTAACTTGTGCTAAGTAAATTGGAAATGAAATATGAAACCAATACATTTGATATTAAAATTTTAGCATGGCTGCTAGTCATAAAGCTCGCACTACATATTTCTGTCATTTCTTCTAATATTTCAACATTTCAGCTTTTAGACAGTAACTTTAAAAAATCAAAAAGCTCCAGAGCAGTAAAAGCCTTCTAGATGTCATCTGCCTTCGATCTCCCATAGACAGGAAAAAGCAAAGCATATGGCTCATGAAAAGTAGGAAATGGTGGACGATCATATTTTTAGGATTGCTGGAATATTTGATCTCCAAACCTCATTTGTTTTTCATTTTCTCCTCTTTGTAGAATCTAAATATTTCTGAGCCAATATGCCAAAAGTATATCACTTTTTTAAAATTAGCAGTGAAGGCAATAATGTTTCAATAGTATTGAACTATCATTTTGATTCATAGCCCATGCCCTGGGGTGACAGTGAACTAGGAGCCACACATTTTACAGCTATCTCTGTTTCTTTTCCTCTAACTCACTTTTTCTCACTCCCATTCTCTATTTTTCTTGTTTTTCCCTCTTTTTCTCTCACAAACACACACACACACAATGCAGAGCGCAGTTTTAACAAAATTTGTCGACATAAGCAATATGTATCTTTTTCTTTTTTTCTGGTTTGAGATGGAGTCTCACTATGCCCTCAGTAGAGTCCTGTGGCATCACCACCACTCACAGCAACTCCAACTCTTAGGCTTAAGAGATTCTCTTGCCTCAGCCTCAGAAGTAGCTGGGAGTACAGGTGCCCGCTACAACGCCTGGCTATTTTTTTCTTGTAGTTGTTTAGCTGGCCTTGGCTGGGTTTGAACCTGCCACCCTCCATGTATGTGGCTGGCACCATAACCACTGTGCAACGGGTGCCGAGCTGCCAACATGTAACACCTTTACCTTTTAGTGGCACAGAAAAAAATAAAACTTCAGTTAAATAAATATGCCATGTCTGTAAGCACAAGTTTTCATGTCTGTAGGAAATTTTTCCCTCATTAGGGAAAATTATGTTGCTCAAAAGTCACAAATTTCATTAGCACAATGAGAACTGAACATTTTGACTTTGGTGCTCATAAAATGTGAGATATTTTTCACCTCCTTTCTAGTTGTAAGCTGAGGCTGGGTTTGAACCCACCACCTCCGGCATATGGGGCCAGCGCCCTACTCCTTTGAGCCATAGGTGCCACCCCATTCACCTCCTTTCTATAATAGTGCATGCAAATTCTAAACTTCATGTGCCGCAATAAATTGTCAGCATGCAAATGGCTATATTTGTCACTGTCAAAGGTGAAAGAGCTGTATTAAAAAGGTTTCTCACAAGAAAGTGCAAATTTTCATTAAGCGAAATTCATTAGAAGATGTCTCAAAGATATTACAGAAGAAAGAGAAAACTGGTGATAGATATCGCTGGTGAAATGAGGAAATAATCCCCAATTCGGCATCTGTACTATACGTGTGTCTGGTGTGTATGTATATTTCCATGTCTACACATGTACATTTATGTATTTAGATGCACAGAATATTTTTTACCCCAAAACTAAATTTTCTCACTTGCTAGCATTTTGTGATATGCCAACATATGTGCTTACGTAGGGCATGGTATCTATTTTACCCTGCTGGTCTGTGTGCACAGGGGCACGCACACTCTCTCTCACACACAGAGAAATATCTTCACCTAATTCTCTTTTCTTGCTGTGATTCTTATTTTCATTTTATTTCAAAATATTTACAGGGTTCAAATGTTTTCAGTATTACAGCTTGCTTTTGTAAAGCTTGAGTCACAACTATAAGTGGCCTTACCACCAAGCACTGTTCAATTAGAGACAG
Source organism: Galagoides demidoff (assembly GCA_963574575.1). Lineage (NCBI taxonomy): Eukaryota > Metazoa > Chordata > Mammalia > Primates > Galagidae > Galagoides > Galagoides demidoff. The sequence goes on from CAUYQV010040924.1 coordinate 3,593, forward strand.
CTAATTTGCTGGTCCATGGCAAATTTATGATTTCTTTCTAGCTCTGTGAAAATGACATTGGTATCTTGATGGGAATCTGTAAATCACCTTGGGAAGTAGGAATATTTTATCAATATTTATTCTTTCAGTCCATGAGCATGGGGCATTTTTCCATTTGTTTGTTACATCTGTGATCTTAGGTTACAAACTTAATGTACACAAATTAGCAGAATTTCTTTTCTTTTCTTTCTATTTTTTTTGTTTGTTTTTTTTGCAGTTTTGTTGTTGTTGGGGGAGCTGGGTTCACCACCTCTGGTATATGGGGCTAGCGCCATACTCCTTTGAGCCTCAGGTGCCACCCAAATTAGCAGCATTTCTATACACTAATAACAGTTAAGCTGAGAGTTGAATCAAGAACTCAATACTGTTTACAATAACTACAAAGACTATACCTTGGGATACGTGTATACTCAACCAAGGAAATGAAACATCTCCACAAGGAGAACTATAAAACAACGATAAAAGAAATCTATTAAAAATATATTTAAAAGTCAATTCACAGCTGAAATAAAAAACAATGGATTTTTATGTTTATAATACATAAGTAAAAGATGTTATAACAATAAGAAATGTGACAAAGAGTGAGAATTAGTAGGTGAGTGAAATCATACACATGTGGAAATTTTATATTTGAAGTGATTCAAAATCAACTGAAGGGTAAATTCTGGTATTAGGGCTCCATATTTTAATACCCAGAATAAGCACAATATAAGCCAAATGGTTAAAAAAATCAACAGAAGATGTGAAATGGAATACTAAAAATGGTTTCATTTACTGAAAAGAAGACAAAAAAAGACAAGGAATGAAGAAGCAAGAAGATTGGGAACCACTTGGGAATAAAATGGAAAAGAAATATTGGGAATACAAAAAGAACAAGCAGCAAGATGATCGACTTCCAATAACTATATTAATAAATGGACTAATTGTAATTGGACAAAATTATCCTGCTAAATGAGTGATTTTATAGAAACCAAGACTTAACTACATGCAGTTTTTAAGAACTATGATTAAAATGTAAGGACATCAATAGGTAGGGGAAAAAAAGGGAAATAGATACATTTTAAAAATAATCAGCACCTAGGGTGCATCTTACAAGGGTACATGTGAAACTTACTAAATGTAGAATATGGATGTCTTAGCACAATAACTAAGAATAACTAAGAAAATTCCATGAAGGCTATGTTAACCAGTTTGATGAAAATATTTCAAATTGTATATAAAACCAGCACATTGTGCCCCATAACTGTATTAATATAAACAACGATGATTTAATAAAAAAAAAAAAAAGAACAAATGTAGCAAGTAAAGCTGAAAGGACAAAATAGCTGGACCAAGATGTGACAACCGAATGTTAAATTTTATATTATCAATACTGATGTAAATAATGAAAATAAAGTCTGTGTACTGCCTTGAGTCTATTTGAAAAAAAAATTAAATTAAATTAAATTTTAAAAAAACCAATCAGCATGAGGAACTCTGTGTGGCTATGTTAATATCATACAAAGTTAGTTTCAAAACTGAATATTAACAATGAAAACAAGAACATTTAATAAAGATAATATCAATCAGTTTGTATCAATATACATGAAGCAGAAATTATTAAACCTAAAGAAAATAATAGATAAATCCAAAAATCTCAAAGGAAATTTAAGTATCTCTTCATCACTAATTGGTAACATAAATAAAGGAAAAAAAATAGTAAGGATATAGAAGTTTACAGAGGATTATAGAACATTTCTGCAATTTACAGAATAGAAATTGTTTTGAAGTGTAAGTTGAAACATTTACTAAGATAAGTAGTCGTCCTGCTTTATCCACAGTTTCCTTTTCAGCAGTTTCAGTTATTTGTGATTTCTGATAATCAGAAAATATTCAATGAAAAAATTTCAGAAATAAACATTTTATGTGTTTTATATTGTGTGCTGCTCTGAGTAGCGTGATGAAACTTTAGACCATCCTGCTCCGTTTCACCCCAGACATAAATCATCTCCGTGTCAGCCTATCCACATTGCCTCTACTTCTGCCATTAGTCACAGTGCAGCTTTCTTGGGGATTAGATTTGACTCTCATGGTATCACAGGGCTTGTTTTCAAGTAACTCTCAGGTTATCTCATGATGGTCCTATAGTGCAGGAGTAGTGATTCTGGCAATTTAAATATGCCAAAGAGAAGCCTGTGGTGTTTCGAGGTTAAAAAAGTAAAACTTCTGACCTTAATAAAGAAAGAAGAAGAATCATTCCCTGAGGTTGTTAAAATCTATGGTACGAATGGATCTTCTGTCCAGGACATTGTGAAGAAAGAAAAATCAGTTTGTGCTAGTTTTGCTTTCACACCTACGACTGCAAAAGTTATGACCACCATGTGTGGTAAGTGCTTCATTGACAGAGAAGGCATTCAGTTTATGCGTAGAAGATGTGAATAGCGTTAGGGACTGTCTGTAGTTTCAAGCATCCATCAGGGGGTCTTAGAATCTGTGCACCTGTGGGTGAAGGAGAGCTATTATACCAAGATATGTCATGCATACGGTATGCTGGAATTCAAAATAACGTTCAATTCAGTTCATAGAATGCAATGTATAGAGTATATCATTCTATGTTAACAAAATTCAATTAAAGGCCCATTTTAAAAGCTCTTTTAGAAAATTTCCAAACATCAAAACACTGTGGAATAAACTTACGAATAAAAACCCTGGGGCCTGATGATATCAAAAGAAATGAAGAAATATTTTGAATTAATTATAGTGAAAATGAACCCTTTAAGCTTTGCGGTATGCAGCAAAGGCAGGGCAATATATAATGTTAAGTAATTGCCAAAGAGAAGAGGAAATCTTTCAAATTAGTCATCTAAGCTTATGCCTCAGAAAGTTAGGAAAGGAAGATAAGAATTCTTGTATTTGGGAGCACTAATTATTAAGCAGAAATTGGTATTATGTTTTTGCCAGATTTCTCCAGTTTTTTGGTTTTAGTTATACTATACCTTAATGCTTTTATTTATTGCTTTAATAATATTTGAGTCTCAGTGCTAGGGGCAGGTGATCAACAGTATATATAGAGACACAGGATTCCAGATGAGAGAGATCAGAGTCTGGTGGGACATTGATAACATAGTGGTAAGTCCCAAATACACTAAATAACTAAAAGGAAGGACTATCAAAATTTTCCTTTTTGATCTTACAAAAAGGAATGATGAGGAGAAAATGTAAAATTGAGTACAATGGGTAGTCTTATATATAGCATCTATCATGTACAATATCCAAACAAATAAATATATATGAGCTATAATAAAGTTAAAATAATTATGTATAAATGACAAAATGTAGTTAACTTATGCATGCATTTAAATTTATTATACTATGGTATAAGATGGTAACTTTCCATATAGCTATATGTGCACCTTATATGTGATATAATGCACAAAATGTTCTTCTTAGCAAAGTATCTCAAGAATGGAAGAAAAAGTATCCAATGTACTCAGCCCTATCATGAAACTAATTATAGCCTAAGAATATGGGGAAAGGGGAGGGGAAGGGAATGGGAGGGAAGGGGGGATGGATGGGTGGAGGGAGGGTGAATGATGGGATCACCTCTATGGTTTCTCTTACAAGGGTACAAGTGAATCTTTCCAAAAGTAGAATATAAATATGTCTTAACACAATAACTAAGAAAATGACATGAAGGCTATGTTAACCACTTTGATGAAAATATTTCAAATGGTATATGAAAACACCACACTGTACCCCATGATTGCGTTAATGTACACAGCTATGATTTAATAAAACAAAATGTTATATATGTATGCATGTGCATTGTGTATTTACTTATATATATGTAAAATATTAATTTAGCTGAATTTTGAGACTTATGGGCTATGTAGCTTTATCTTTGTATAAATATTTCTGGTAACAGTATCCATTTCCACCTTTTCCCAAAATGAAATATTTAATACCCAGACCTCAAGAGTCGCCTGAATCTACATGAGGTTATTTTATCCAGAGTCTCAGGGCACTGCTTCCTGTTTCCTTTGTTCTTACTGCCGAGCTCAATGGCTGCTTTTTTGTCATTTATTTTAGAACCAGCTGCTGGAGCATATGTTTTCTACATTCAGAAGGTGCCCTGCACATTTTCACCCACAGATGTCAACAGCAAGATGTCAGTCCTATGTGTAGACAAGTAAATAAGTGTCAATGTTTGGCACAACAAGCTGACCTTAAAGCACCAGCACCGCCACTTAGCTTTTGCAGCTACCTCTTTACAATATGCTGAACAGCTTCCTGCCTTTTTATCTTCAATTCTTTTAAAATGTGGGCATGTCAAGTTTTTTTAGTTCATCTTCTTTGCAGTTCTTAAGAAGGTCAACCTCTGAAGATATTTGGGGTCTTGAGAAAGTTACTTCAACTTTCTGGGTCTCAGATTCCTTATCCTGTAACATGAAGATAAAGATATTTACTGTGGAGGGATAGTTTAAGAATTAAATGAAGTATGTTAAGCACTTAGCATACTGCTCAGCAGTAGGGTCTGGGGCAATTTGAACTGGTTTCTGTGGTACAACATTTCAGATCAGAGCTTCTAGACATCCAAATCGTGCCTTTTCCCTCTTAGCTATTTTGTGCAACTCTCTACAATATTTCAAGTATTCTTCATCATAGATTTTTTTTTTTGCAATGACTCGACTTAATGTTTGTCCTTTACTTTTGAAGCTTTTAACATTTTCCTTATGGAATGTTGGCTTGAATCAATATTTCCAGGACAAAAATACCATTCGGAACCTGATTATTTTCTTTTTGGGTATAAATCACTGTTTCCTTGACTTATTGACTTTCATCTGGATGGATTATGTGTTTTTGTTAGAGTAAGGGCTAACCAAGTTGAGGTCCAAGAGTTCATTCCGTATTTAGGCCAGTTGGGGTTATACCAAAGATGTATTTCCTTCATGCTTACAGATGCGCCCCTAATCCTGACCATCTGCTTAGCAAATGAGCAAAAGGGTCATGGTAAGTATTAATAACAGTGGGCTGTATTATAAAACCCAGTCCCAGAGCTAAGCACTATATCTCACCAATCACAACGTCATCTTATTTAAAGAGTACAGCGCAGCTAAGCAGATGTCTTGGGTGTGATCCAGAGATAATAGCAACGGGAGGAGGGAGAGGGAGAAAAATGAAAGCCTTAAATAGAGTGGCATCCCAAGGGGACTCGGAATCTACCTATTTAGATGTGCTTAAATTCCTTTAAAGGGCTAAAAGACAAAGTCACTTCTAGCCTTAGTTACTTTTCAGTTGATCCTCTTTAAGAGGTTCAAGTGAACATCTATTTGACATTTTTATGCTCACGCCAATTTCGTACTGTGGAACATACACACACACACTTGGCAGCAGCTAAATTTTCAGATAAAATCAGTATGGTATGCTCTTAGTTACAGTTTGTCATGATTTGTCTCTCTTTATATTTTATTCTTAACTAGAAAACCCTAAATAACATTTTCATTCAATTAAAGAATTTGAATTATAGCCATGGAAGAGATGGAATTTGGCAAACAAGAAAACAGTTTAAGAGATCGCCTACATCTCCTCACCTCCCATATTCTAATTAGGCAAATATAAATTGGGTTCTGTGTCAGAGCACTCTGCCCCAAAGATAAAGCTGCACCATTAAAATCAAAAGGCATGAACGTCAGCAGAACTTTGAGATGCGCAGGTTTCTAATAAGGAAAACTTCATTAAAGGAATGCTGCTTTATACATTGATCTATTTTTATTCCCTGCCAAAGAAAATGATGAGAATCTCTGCTTGTGAAAAGAGAGAAAATAAAGGTGTAAATAAATGGACTACAGTATTTATGTATATGACACTTTATCTTCCGGGGACAGAGTGATCAAGTTATCAGCTTATTATCTTTGAAATACTAATGAGACTTTTTTTATAGAGGAAATCTGTCTTTGCCTATGAATACAGAAATGCTTTATTTATCAAAGTATTTGTTCTAGATGTTTATCTCTTAGGTTTTTTTTTTTCCTTTACATATATGGTAATACTACTTTCAACATTCAACAATTAAATCAGCAGTCAGAGGCTCCTATCCAAGTACCAACCTGGGCAGACCCTGCTTATGGACTCAAATGACCTTTGGGCAATGACATGCAAAGTCTTCACTTATTCACCGTAATGTAAGGTTTTCTGAGCTATCCACGATGTAGTTTGATAATTAGGAGATAGTCGTAGAATGTGAATATTGCATATAAGCAAATATAATTCCCAATAATTCTTTATGCAAGTTTTTTAAATTAAATGAGAATAAAGACAGCACATACATTTCTTGATTATGCTTTTCTTTGTCAAAGTTGTAGGAGAAAAGTCACTCTTGTGGGAGTCATGACAAGCCATATTTCTCTTCTCTGTTGTTCCTGGGACAGCTGATAGGAGCAGAGGCTTTCAAAAGGGAACATGGCTTTATGTTTGCTGGAAACAGAGTCATTTTTCATTTTGCATCTTCTGTGCCTCTTGTACAGGAGGTATCCAACGATGGTTGTTTAATAAACAAATCTATCTTGGAGGTATCTTTTCAGATGTGGTTATACTGAGGTATGGTTGTATTATATTCTTCTTCCCGTCCACAGTGAACCTATCTTTGTGGCCTCACTTCTACAGAAGTATGAATGGAGCCAACTGTCCAGGCTACACTTTACAAAACATTTTTAATCTGACCCAATGGCTGATCAAGGGCCACAGCACCTGCTATGTCTTCAGTTAGAAACAGAGAACATTAATCTTCCAGGCATTCACCCTGAAAATAAACCATAACTCTCAAATATTTAGTATCTAAAAAAAAAAAAAAGTATTCAGGAAAGGAGGCCTAAAATGGGCATATCTATTATTTGTGACATATTAAATTTTGTTTTAATTAAAACAGATAATTTTTTACATAGCTTCAGTCCTAATAGCAAGAAAACTATAATCCTTAAAAGTATTAACAGTGTTATAATTTTTTTTGTCGTACCTTCCTACTGATTTTATTCTAGGTTTTATTGTATCTTTTATTCAAAAAGAATAACAGAAGATTATGTATCCTTTTTATGTCACACATAAATTTCATAAGCTATCTTAGATTTCATGAGAGCTATAGATGCTATAAACATATTTATAGAATTTATATTTTTTCTTTTATAATTTATATTTTCTCTTTTCTGCTTCCCCTGCACATAACACAGTGACTAGCCTGTAAAGGTTCAATAAATGCTTTAATGTAGAACTGAACAAACTGAACAACTCTATGTCTTAAAGTAGAAAAACACCTGAAAGGATGGACATTCTGTAGAATTCCAGGCTATAATAAATAAATGAGAGCCGTAGTTCAGAAACTCTTGAATTTAATATGAGCCAATAGTGGAAAGGGACAAATAGAAGTAATGTAATTAGTTTGTACCATCTGATTTTGAAGAGAAATGAGAAAAATAATTTACAGAATTAGCCATATCTTTCTTTAGATGCAAAGGAAAGTTGCACTAAAAAAGCACATTTATTTTGGTTGACAAAAGCAAGTCAATTAACTTATGAATTCTAAAGGAACAAATTACTTAAACATTTGCTGTATTATAAAATATTCTGGTGACATTTTTATATCTCTGTGAGTTCTTCCATACTGAGTGATGATGTATTGTTTACATATAATAGTTCAATTTTCTGTCATAAATGATGGCTCTATGAGACATGCTCACTAATAAAATCAAATTAATGGAAAAAGAGATTTTCCAGCTTCAATGGAACCATCTCAGAATCTGCAATTAAATCAAGGAAGCTTCCAAGTCAATACTGTATAAAATGTATTATGTGATTTTTTATGTGTTCATCATTTCTATTGATATTTTCAGAAGAAAATTGTTTAAGCTAAAAATATATACACATCTATACCTATACATAAGTCTAACACACAAAGTAAGAATATCCTTAATTCATTCCCATTATTTGTAGAGAAACAAACTGGTAAGTTTGACCATCCTACTTCACTTAAGGCTAATATTTTGAGGCACAGACAGAGAAGGAAGGGAACTCTTCATTAGACAAATCTCAGGATACACTCACTAAACCTCACAAGTATGCTACATAGCAGCACAAAGCAATTGTAAAGGAAATACAAACAAGTGTCCTATTTTGTTTTTCATGGTAATTAAGTAGTTCTTGTGTAATAATATGAATTAAGAATCTGGATCCATGGAGCTGCAATAGAATATGCTGTATTTTCAGGAGCATTTATTTTAAAAAGTCATGGTGGCAGGACACACATGTAGGAGGGTCCTTATCTAACAAAAGCAATTAGTGTAACTGGCTTCCGTGCACCCTCAATGAATCCCCAACAATAAAAAATAAAAAAGTCAATTTGCTGAATGAACATTTAGTTATGAAATTAAAGTGATACTTTCTTTCTAAATACTCCTTTGAAGTCATAGGCTGTTGGAAGGATCAGAATTAGGATGTGTCCAACGTCTTTTTCCCCTGGTGTGTTATTCACATGTATAGAGTATGATGTTACTGACAGCTCTACCACAGTTTGGGTTTCCCTGGAGACAGCCAGGTTTTCTCCAAAATAGCTCATCAGAATCTCTGTCCTCTTCTAAGAACACGTAGTCCCAGTCATGGAAGTCTTACATAACATTAAAACCAAAAATAGTGTTGCTCTATAATAGAAAACTGTAATAAATAAACACTGAAATCAAATTATTTGCTTCATCATATACATTTCTATACCTATTTTGCAGATAATGTTTAGGCTTATAGGTCAAGTAAACCACTTGACAATACAGAGCCAGTGTCAGAACCAGGATTTGAAACAATTGGTAAATTCCAATGTTCATGCAAATAAGCTTTATGCTAATGTTTCTCTTACTTAAAAGTTTGCAGATACATTCTTATGGGTTTAAAAATTCTACTTGAGTAAACATTCAATAGCTGCCATTATAGCTCTTTTTCATGAAATAAGCAACAATTGGCCCACATCTAACGTGATGAATTATTTCACATTCATTAGTTTTCAAAATATTCATTGATCAGAGTGCACCAGTGACCCGATAGGCAATGGGATAGAGCAGAAATCAAACAGACAAAAATGCTGGTCTCATGGAGTATCCATTTTGGGTGGTAAGGCAGACTGTAAGCAATTAATAAATAAAATGCATAAAATATAAGATAAAGTGATTAAAACAGGGCAGGGTCAGGGAACAAAGAGATCCATGGAGTTTATGGGGCTTCATTTTAAAATGAACTAGTTAACTAAGACCTCATTTAGAAGATGCTATTTAAAATCCAGGAACTCCATTGAGTTATAGAGTGGAGCATGTCTTAGGTTATCTGGGCAGCCAGGCAGAGGTGCAGTCCCAACAGAGAGGCGGAGGCTGCAAGTTGATGGCTGAAATACAGGAATAGAGAGGAACTCACTGCCTGGGAAAAAATGAGCAAGTTGAAAGTAGTGGGGAAGGGAAGGGAAGGTACCGGATGGGAACTTTTGGAAGGTTTTGAGCAGAGTGCTAAAGCGATGTGGGATGTTTGAAAAAACCATTCTGGGTGTACTGTCAGAAATAGAAGTTAAATGTTAAAAACAAGAGGCAATGAGTCAGGAGGCTAGCAACAATCCAAGCAAGAGAGGTTGGTAGCTTGTTACCATCACATGGAAGATGTTGGTGACTTAGAACGAATGAAACTTATGGAGGTGGTGAGAAGTTAGAATCTGGATATATTTTAAGAATAGAACAAAGAGGATTTTGGGTAGGAGTGTGTGTATTGAATGAGTGGCTAAAGATGTCTTCAAGACTTGAGGCCCAAGAATTTAACAAAAAGCTGCCATTTCTTAGATGAGGAAAATGGGAAAGAGAGTTTGAGAAGGGAGGAAAGACGTTCATAGGTTTGAAAGTGGGTTTTGTTGTTGTTGTTCTTATTGTTGATAGATTAGGTTCAAATAACTATTAATCATCCAAGTGGAGTTATCAGGAAGGCAATTTAGGACTTGAGTCTGGAAGAGATCTGGGTTAGAAATATAGCCTTAGAATATGGGAAGAGGGGAGAGGGGAGGGGAGGAGGGTGGATGGGGGAGGGAGGGTGATTGGTGGGGTCACCTCTATGGTTTATCTTACAAGGGTACAAGTGAATCTTTCTAAAAGCACAAATGTCTTAATAACTAAGAGAATGACATGAAGGTTATGTTAACCAGTTTGATGAGAGTATTTCAAAATGTATATGAAAACAGCACACCATACCCCATGATTGCATTAATGTACATAGTTATGCTATAAGAAATTAAAAAAAAAGAAATACAAATTTGGAAGCATAAAAATGTATGTATGTATGTACGTATTTATGTATGCATGTAAAGGCATGAAGGTGGAAGAAAGTAAACCCCAAATAATGGGTATAGATAAGAAAGAGTTAGGAAGATGACAGATCTTCCGAGGGAGGTCAGAGACATAGGGTGAAATCATCAAAGTAAGGGGAGGAACAAGTGATATGGGAGAGTAATCAGAATAGCCCAGTACACCGAAAACAAACATGTCCTAAGAAAGGCAGTAATCACAGGTGTCAGGAGCTGCTGGTTGTTACATATGAGTAATGCTAACAAATAACCATTGGATTAAAAATGGTGGGGTCACTAGATCATGGGTCACTACAAAAGTTTTGATTCACTCCTGCAAGTTTCAACTTGGGCAGCTTATCGGTGCTGCTGAGAAGGCTTCATTTGTTTCTGTCCACGTGGATTTTCCATTTCTTGATTTTTGTGTACCAGAAAAGTGTCGTAATGAGCCACCTCCTATCTTCCCAAGCAATTCTAATCGAGTGGTGCCCATAAGTCTAAAAGGAGGATGCTTACATTAAACAAAATTTTGTTTCCTAGTTTACTGAATAAAATAAGAATGTGATTTATAAAAGCAATTTTGTGATATATTTTTATTTGTTTCGAGTGGTAACTTCAAAATTCTCCATGGTTATATTTGAGGGCAGACTACTAGACTGATGGGCCCATCAAAAAAGTAATTTTTTCCTCAATTACTCCCTCAAATAGGTTTTCTGGGCTTTGTGCTTTCGCTTCCTCACCCTCAGCAATGCCTCTGGTTCTTGTATCTTGCCATTTTTCATGATCTCATATTTCTTGTAGAATTGTTTTATTCCTTTTGTTCTTTATTTTTGACTGACAGGGTTAATTCAAAAGTGTCATCTTCAAACTCTAAAATTCTTTCTTCTGCTTGGTCTAGTCTAGTCTTAAAACTTTCCATTGTGGCTTTGTATTTCCTTAAATGAAAGTTTAATTTCAAGAAGTTCTACCTTGAACTTTTTTTTTTTAATATATCTACCTCTTTACTAAATTTTTAATTCATTGCCTGAATTGTTTTTTCTGTTTTCTTTGAGTTGGTTTTCCATTTTCTCTTGGATCTCATTGATCTTTCTTATAATTCATATGTTGAAATTCTTTATCTGTCATCTCAGTATTTTTATTTTGGTTGGGATCCTTTGCTAG
>CAUYQV010040929.1:0-10131 GCA_963574575.1 Galagoides demidoff
GGGCGCCTGTGGTCCCAGCTACTTGGGAGGCGGAGGCAGGAGACTCGCTTGAGCCCAGGAGTTGGAGGTTGCTATGAGCTGTGATGCCATGGCACTCTACCCAGGGGGATAGCTTGAGGCTCCATATCAAGAAAAAAAAAAAGTAATATAATAGCCTTAAAAAAAAAGTCAAGTTATTCTTGCATAAAATATTTTATAATTTAAGTAAGTATACATAATTTGATGTTTTAAAAAAATACCTGATTCTGATTCATTATTCTTAGTTTGTTTTTTTGATACTTTCTGCAGTTACAAAGTCAGACAAAACTTCCCTTTAAAACCTAAGTTCACTTTATTATTTTTTTTTAAATTTTATTGAATGGTAACTATGTACATTAATGCACTTCTGGGGATTTTTTTTTTTAATTTTATTGAATGGTAACTATGTACATTAATGCACTTCTGGGGCTAAGTTCACTTTAAAACTGGGGCTACTTACTTAGCTTCTCTAAGTCTGTTTTCTTCTCTGTAAAAAGTAGATTGTAATCACCACTTGGCCAGTTTTAGGCACCAGATTAGATGAGATGAGACCTATAAATGGTTTTAGGTAAAAGACCTAAACAATGTTAGGCATGTTTAAAAAGAAACAAAAAACTCAGTAAACAAAACTGGTATTGTGCTGTCCTTATTACTGAACTTAAGACTACAGTATTAATTAGATCCCAAAGAGGTTGTACAGATGCTTTGTCTGAATCACAAAACTAGTAAGAGCCTTGGGAATGTACATTACAAAATGGTGGTTCAGTGACCTTGGGCAAGATCCTTGAATCTGTGGGCAAGTGTTTACTGTTCTTTTATTATGAGAAGAGAGCTGAAAGAAGTATGGGAAGGCTAAATCAGGGTAATATCCCCCTAAAATCATTAGCAAAGTGGTAAATAATAGAAAACAGCCAGGCAAGAGCGTTTTCTCTCATGCTCAGGGAGAGCTCTTTGACAGAATGGCATAGCGGTCACTGGGCAGAGAGGATATAACCTTTGCCCTTTAAATTATAGGTCAACTTCGTTGACACACAGTAATTCGTTATTTTGTTGAGACGGAAGTTTGGTTCTTTCCAGGTATAAGGCTGATGACCTTAGCTATTGATGGAGGTTAGTGACCAGTTTCTCCCATAAACTCCTACAACTAGCTGATAAGAGGTAAGAGTCATTCTCTTGAAATAATAAAATACGTATTTGTTTTAGTTAGCCAGGCCGCCGTAACAAAATACTGTAGAGTGTGTGGTTTAAGCAATGTAAATTCACTTCTCACAGTTCTGGAGACTGGGAAGCCCAGATCAAGGGGCAAGCTGGGTTTTCTTCTGAGGACTCTTGTCTTGGCTTGTAAGTGACTTTTGTGTTGGCTCGGCGCCTATGGCTCAAGTGGCTAAGGCGCCAGCCACATACACCTAAGGTGGTGGGTTTGAATCCAGCCTGGGCCCACCAAACAACAATGACGGTTGCAACCAGGCTTTGTGGTGGATGCCTGTGGTCCCAGCTACTTGGGAGGCTGAGGCAGAAGACTCACTTGACCCCAGGAGTTGGAGGTTGCTGTGAGCTGTAATGCCACAGCACTCTACCCAGGGGTACAGCTTGAGGCTCTGTCTCAAAAAAAAAAAGTGACTTCTGTCTTGCAATGTACTCAGATGACCTCTTTGTGCTTATACAAGGTGGGGGGACTGGGTGTTAGGGCTTCATCAGATGAATTTTGAGGGTGTGAAAAGATAAAATTACAATAAATGTAGATAGGGTTGGGGGGTCTGGAGCCAGGGTCTAACTTTTTTGCCCAAGTATGAGGATAGTGGCATGTGATGGAGTCAAACACAGGAACCCCACCCAAATAGAGCAGCCCCATGTAAATTGATCAACCCCCGCTCTCCAGACGATGCCTTACCCTGGGAAGGTGGATGGGCCAATCCCCTAAGTTTCCCCACGCGTATCCCTCCTAAGAAGGGTGAATGGGCCAACCCCCCCACCCTTCTGACCTTTAAAACCCCATCCACCATTACTCATCACTGACTTCTCTTGAACTCAGCTCTCCCCCACTGGTGTGGAATACAGAGCCTGGATTCCGTTTTCCTTTCGTCTTGTATCTTGGAATAATTTATATTTTTGTCTTTGACATCTCACCATGGTTATAACTCAATGCAACATCAAACTCCTGGGCTCAAGTGATCCTTTTGCCTCAGACTCCCCAGCAGCTGAGATGACTACAGCTATGCCCCACTACACCTGGGTAACTTTTCTATTTTTTGGACAGATGGGGTCTGGTTATGTTCCTTAAGCTGATCTCAAACTCCTGACCTCAAATGCTTTTCACACCATAGCCTCTCAAAAGCTAAGATTATGGGTGTGAGCCACCCCACCCAGCCAACACATTTAAAGATTTCATTGACTTTTATTGTTTTTATGATCCAGCCTTTCTAGACACTTTATTAAAAAAGCAGAAGAATTTAAAATATACTCCTTTTTAGTCAAATCATCACTATCTATAAGGCTCCCTGCCCTGAGTTCAAATTATGAGTTAAATCTTCCCAGAATGCATGTTTCCTCAGCAAGTGAGAATTTCTGAAGGTGTATCTATGAAATAAAGTAAAAGAATAGCCTTGCACTCTCCCCTGCAGGAGTAAGTTTTCTCCTGTAAGAAGCAAAGAGGAATTCTAGGACCCATCCAAACAAACTTTGATTATACGCTATCCTTGAATAAGCCCTAGGAAATGTCCTCGGTGGGCGCCTTGTGGAACCAGGAGCCCTCTGTGGGAAATACATGGTGTGATGGGGGGGTCTATGCTAGGATGCTGCTGCTGATCTGACAACCAAGACATTCCTAGATCTTGGATACTAGATATACTCCAAATACTCTGGATTTTCCATAGCCAGACCGAAGTAGAAAGCTGGTATTTATCCAAGGAGATGAAAATGTCTTTCAAGTCTCCTCAATAATTCCATGGACCCTGAGGAAATGTGAGTAATAGCAAAAAATAAATAAATAAATAAAACAAAACCAAAAAAAACCCCCTCTTTCTCTAGCGTTCAAATGTCAGAGAGCTGCCCTTCCAGTTACAAGTGATCCTTTACATTTACAACCTTGTATGTATCCACTCCACAAGTGTACATAGTATGTTTTTGCAAGTGTGACTGGAAAATGATTCACCAACATCTCCAGAGGCATTCTGAATACAGGAACATGTGTGTACTCTTAATGCCATATGTATGTGCCAAGGGATATTTACTCGTATTGATAATTACAAAAAAACACTGCTCTGCTTGTTAAAATACTTGTCAAATGCTGATCTACCTACAACTTTTCTTTTCAATAAGATAATCTGATGAAGTGAAAGCTCTGTGTGAATTGGGGCAAGCCGGCCATGCGCATCTGTTTTCATCAAGCCACGCCTGTACTTGCCTCTAACCTGCATACCTTGTAGGATAGAAATCCTTTCTAATGAAAAAGAAGTATTTCTTTTTCAGGATTTGAGCCACAAATGTATTAAAGATCTATTTTGAATAAAATCTAGAATTTGCTGGGTCTGTGGCACGTTCCCATAGTCCCAGTTGTTACTGTAGAGGTTGAGGCAGGAGGATCCCTTGAGGGCAAAAGTTGTGGGCTGTAGGACACTATGCCAACTGGGTGTCACACTAAATTGGTCTTCAATGTGGTGAACTCCTGGCAGCAGGGAAGCCATCACATTGCCTAAGGAGGGGACAGCTGGCCCCCATTGGAAACAGAGCAAGTCAAAACTCCCATGCTGACCAATAGTGGGATTGCATCTGTGAGCCGCCACTGCATTGCAGCCTGGGCAACATAAGGAGATTCTGCCTCTAAATGGAAAAGAAAAAGGAAAAAAAAATCTAGAAACCCAGATGGAATGATAGGTCTACATCTATTTCTCTGAGGATTCTTCATACTGTTTTCTGTAGTGGTTGTATTAATTTGCAATCCCACCAATGGTGTGTAAATGTACCTTTCTTTCTGCACACATGCCAGCATCCGGGGGTTTGGGTTTTTTTTTTTTTTTTTTTTTTACTTCTTAATACTGGCCTTTCTGACAGGCGTAAGGTGATATATCTCACTGTAGTTTTAATTTGCATTTCCCTGATGATTAACGATGGTGAGGATTTCCATCTACCCAAAGGACGTCACTTCATCAAAAGATGCCTGCACTCAAATGTTTATTGAAGCACAATTCACAATTGCAAAGATGTGAAATCAACCTAAGTGACCATCAATTCATGAGTGGATTAACAAAATTTGATATATGAGGTCTGACAATTAAGTATGTGAACTTACCCTACAAAAAGTGCTGCATATGTCCTTGCTGAATATCACTATGGTAACCTTCAAAAGACTCCCCTTGGGATGCTATGCACCAACACCTGTACCTAGTCCACCCTTCAAAGCAATTTTGGAACTCTTTTTCTGGAACGACCATTAGAACTGTCTTTGTATTATCCTTAATGTCATTAAAATGTCTTCCTTTCCATATTTCCTTTATCTTCAAATAAAGAAAAAAGTCACTAGGAGCCAGATTCGGTGAGTAGGGAAGGTGTTCCAAAAAGGTTGTTTGTTCGCTGGCTAAAAACTCCTTCACAGACAGTGCCGTGTGAGCTGGTGCATTGTTGTGATGCAAGAGCCATGATTTGTTGGCTGAAATTTTCTTTCTTTCTTTTTTTGAGACATAGTCTCACTCTGTCACATAGAGTTCAATGGCGTCATAGCTCACAGCAAACTTAAATTCTTGAGCTTAAGAGATCCTCTTGCCTCAGCCTCCTGAGGACCTGGGACTATAGGCACCTGCCACAATGCCTGGCTAATTTTTCTATTGTTAGTAGAGATAGGGTCTCACTTTTCCCCAGGCTGTTCTTGAAATTCTGGCCTCAAGCAATCCACCAGCCTCCGTGCCTCCCAGAATGCTAGGATTACAGGTGTGAGCCACCACACCAGGCCTGTTGGCTGAGATTTTCAATTAAGACTTTTCCCAACGGTTCATCTATCAATGTTTCCTTGGTCTGATATGCTTGTCACAGTCAGCCAATGATTTTGACACAAATTTTGATGACTTTTTACAATGTCTTCATCAGTTCTGCTGTTACTGGCTCCCTACCTCTCTTCATCAGTGATACTTTTCCTTTCCTCAGAAAAGCGCTTTATCCATTTGCACACTGCCATTTTCTTCGTGGCACTATCCCCATAAACTCAGTGTAACATGTCCCTCTGGTTTCATTTCCACTCTTGCCAGTTTAACAAGACATTTAATATTTGTTCTTTGCTCTAATTTAAGCTACGTCATTCTCATCTCAGCACACAAAAGCATGTAACAATAATGACCATCACTCAGCAAGACACCACCACATGTCAACAGGAACACAGCTGCGAGACACTGATAGGCCCAAGTTATGAAACCTCACTGAACTGTTTGTACAGTGTTGCCAACCTAAGTCCATGGTGGCAAGTTCATGAACTTAATTCTCAGACTTTCATATGTGTACCGTGCAGTACTACTCAGCCATAAAAAAAAATGCAATAATGTCTTTTTCAGCCACTTGGATGAACTTGGAGACCATTATCTTAAGTGAAGTAGCTCAGGAATGGAAAAACAAATGCCACAAGCACTCTGTAATAATTGAGAGCTACTCAGTGAGTACACATGGGCACCGAGAGATATAAAGGTCATAGGAAGTCCAGAAGAGGAGATGGAGAAGGAGGGGAGGGTAAAAATCTATCTATTGGGTACAGTGAGCACTATTCCAGGGATGGACACACTAAAAGCCCCAACTTAAGCATTATAAAAGGTATCTGTGTAACAAAAATGTTTGTAGACCCTTATATTTTGAAACTTTAAAAAATCTAGAAGCCCACTGTTAAAATATGGCCATCTGCTCTATACATTAATATGGGGAATGGCTGCAGAAAAGAATAATCAACCAGTTAATGGTTTTATTCTGATGGTGAATCAGTTTACCATTATCAGTTAACCACTATCTGCTTAATGATAATCACATCATTTGCCCTTCAACATGTAATCTCTAGCTTTACGATTCAGGAATGTCCAAACTACATGATGATTTTACAGAGTTGTTTTTTTTTTTTTTTTTTTGCTTATCTGTGGTGTTTGGACATCATGAAAAGTATGCAGGGACCTTTTTTTGCTTATCGCCTTTTGTTAGTGTTTGTATACTTAATGTAAGGTGCGACCCTAAACAACTGCGGTTTGTACAATGTGCAATGGGGGGAAGGGGGGTTGCAGGACACCCCTGCTTTACATAATACCCCTTTGAGGAAAATTGACATACTATGCATATTATTAGCCCCCTTTTACAATAGGGGGCTCAATTAACTGAGTCAAGAGATTAAATGCCTTTTGAGGCCACCCAGAGTTCAGGTTTACTTAATTATGCCTCTTCTGTCAGATACGGCACAGACCACTGGAACCTATGGCTGAGTTTTATTACCTAGGGACAGGATTCCCGCAGACTTTGGACTTTGAAAGTATAGGGGGTAGAACTAGGATTGCCCAACCAAGGGGTGTGGGATGTTTAAACCAGAAACATCTTGAGTGCTTTGTCTAGTGAATTTCTGGAATCAGAAGGATGCCCTAGAGCCCTCACTGTAGATACAGCTCCTGTGTCAGAAATGTTGAAATACCTGTAAATACTTGATTACTATTAAAGGCTGTCGTGTTAGTAAACTCACCTCATGACTGGATCTCCTACCAGAGCCTTGGATGAAGTAGTGCTTTTCAGGGAATCAGTTTACCATTATTTTCAGTGAATGTCAGGCTAGGGCTCAAGTTGGAAGAGCTTTGCAAGGTAGAAACCTCCTTTACACCACCCACCATACTTCTACTTTCATGCTGAGCAATGAGGTTGGGGAGGACAGACTTTCCCCACTTAAAATTTAAATTTCTATCTTGGGTCAAAAAAAATTTTATCTCAAATTTCCCCAAATCTAGAGGTACATGTTCCTCCCTGAGAGTAAATTCTCAAAAATGAACAAATAGGCTTTGCTCAGTGGTTAGGGCACCAGCCACACACACTGGGGCTGGCAGGTTTGAACCCAGCCTGGGCCTGCTAAGCAACAATGACAACTATAACAACAACAACAACAACAACAACAACAACGAAAATAGCCAGGCATTGTGGCAGGTACCTGTAGTCCCAGCTACTTGGGAGGCTGAGGCAAGAGAATCACTTAAGCCCAAGAGTTTGAGGTTGCTGTGAGTTGTGACACTCCAGCACTCTACCTAGGAGACACAGTGAGACTCTGTCTCCAAAAAAAAAAAATATATATATATATATATAATAAAAATACAAAAGGAAAAATCCAGCTTAAACACTGACATTGAAGACTGTGTATGAACATCCCCTTAGCCTCTAAGCACATAGAATATTGGTAGCCAGATGTATGTGACATGCTATGTGCACAACAGGTAATTATATCCTGCCATCAAAATAAGCCAATACACAATGATAATAATAGTAATTAGTATTCATGATTATACAATGATAATTGTGATGTTTATGATCAAGACAAATCACATTTATTAAGGGCTTACCATGGGCCAGGTCTTAGAGTAAGTTCTATATCTCATCTAATCCTTACAACAATACTGGGAGGCATTATTCTTATTACCAGTTTACAAAAGCAGAATCTTGGATGAAGAAATTTGCCCAAAGTCATCCAGCTAATAAGTGGCTGAGCCAAGATTCAAGCCCAGGTCTGTTTACCTCCAGGCTCATGGTATTATTTAAAAAGACACAGAACAAACACTTGGTTGTCCATCCCTGTGTGTATACACAGCGAGCATGTACATTCCAGACACAGACTACATATCCCAGCAAATAGCTTTGTTTCTCTATCATTGATCTTAGGCTGCCTCAACAGCTTAGTTACTACTGTCAATGAAAAACTGCATTTTATTGATTCAAAAGTCATTCTTTTTTGAGATAATTCTTTTTCTGCCACTTCCCACTCCCTTTCTGCGAGATAGGCTGGCAGGGGAATCAGAGAGTAGTGATATACATATTATCCTGATGTCAGTGGGAAGGGGGCCCTTGGTCTCTCATCCTTCTCCAGCCCTGCTGGTCTCTGTTGAAGTAGAATCAAATCAGCCAACTACATTGGTTCACACCTGTAATTCTAACACACTGGAGGCTGAGGAGGGTGGATTACTTGAGCTCAGGAGGTCAAGACCAGCTTAAACAAAAACGAGACCCCATCTCTACTAAAAATAGAAAAATTAGCTGGGTGTAGTGTTGGCACCTGTAATTCCAGCCACTTGGGAAGTTGAGGCAAGAGGAACACTTGAGCCCAGGAGTTTGAGGTTGCTGTGATCTATGACATTAGGCCACTCTACCTAGGGTGACAGAGATAGACTTTGTCTCCAAAAAAAAAGGAAAATTAGTTAGATATTATGGTGCACACCTGTAGACTCAGCTACTTGGGAGGCTGAGGCAGGAGGATCGCTTGAGGTTGCTGTAAGCTATGATGCCATGGCACTCTACCCAGGGTGACAGAGTTAGTCTCTATCTCAAAAACAAAAAAAAAGAAAAAAGAAAGAATAGTAGGATCTGATGGCTGTCCTCCTGCACAGGGAGAGGGTTCCATCATTCTGCCCACTGAAACCCTTCTTCCTCTGCTGTGCTCTGGCACTTTGCTGGACAAGGCCCCTCTCTGAAAGACTTGGAGTTCCATCCAGCTGTGCTCTGAGAACTGAGGTAAAACTCTCAAATTCTCCATCCCCCATCTTCTTAACCTGTTTGGGAGGTTTTATACCCACCCCCTCCAGGGACCTAGGCAGTGAGTAGGCACTAAATCAGCTTTCTTTGAATCTCTCCCTCCTTCAAGTTGTAGAAATTTTTATCTGCTTTATTAGTGGTGGAAAAACTAACCATTCCCACTCTTTATTCATGATAGAAACTCTGGCCTTCTCAGCTCTTCAGGTTCTTAGTCTTGTGCAGCTTAAAAATCCTTTCTTCTGTAAATGTTAGCTTTCAGGATGACTTTTCTCTACCTTAGCCCTCAGAAAAGAGATTGAGTAATATCCTTCTTCACTCCATACCTTCCTCTTTCTCAGTCTGTATTTCCTACTGACTTGCTGTTTGATGTGGGTGAACGAGAGAAGTGTAAGAAAGGAAAACCTCAGGCGTTATCTCAAAATAGTAATTAGACTATTTCTATAGAGATGTGTGTATTTATGTGGACTGTACGTTTTTATAATTGTCTTCTGTAAGAGCAGTGTCTTAATCTCAACTTTCCCCCCACAATATGAGTCTTTTAAGTCCCTTTTTGTCAATCTTCAGGATATACCATGTGCTGATGAAACAGAATTACTGTGTAAGGAGGTGTTACATTTTTATGATTTGCAGTTACAATTTCTTTAACAAAAGACCAATTAAGATGTGTGAAAAGGCACTCTTGTGTGTGGGGACAACTAACTAGGCTACCATTTTTCACACACCTTAAAATTGCCTTTGATGCTAACATCAGTGCAAATGTGAACCATAAAATTTTAGCCACTGGGAAGTTTCATCTCAATTTCATTGCACTTAAATCATTGAAATCTTCACCTGAATCATGTATCACAAATTTATCCACATGGTCAGACTAGTTGTTTAAAAATCAGTCTTTCGGCTCGGTGTCTGTGGCTTAAGTGGCTAAGGCGCTAGCCACATACACCTAAGGTGGTGGGTTCGAATCCAGCCCGGGTCCGCCAAACAACAATGATGGCTGCAACCAAACAATAGCCAGGCATTGTGGTGGGCGCCTGTGGTCCCAGCTACTTGGGAGACTGAGGGCAGGAGACTTGCTTGAGCCCAGGAGTTGGAGGTTGCTGTGAGTTGTGATGTTACAGCACTCTACCCAGGGGGATAGCTTGAGGCTCTGTCTCAAAAAAAAAAAAAAAATCAGTCTTTCCTTGGACTATGTTAGGTCCTGAAACACAAGCACCAGTCCTGGTTGTGTGACTTGCATTAGAAAACCAGAAGTTCTTTCAGTTAGTGGTCACACCCCCGCTGCAGGGGCTGGCTTCTGATTGCCACACTGAACAGCTTGCTGTGTCACGAGGTCCCTTGGAGCCAGAGCATGGGGCCAGCCTCAGAGGGAGGCCGGGGAGC